>LGRX02026608.1:0-91711 GCA_001247695.2 Cymbomonas tetramitiformis | reverse complement strand
ACAAGGTTTTTGCTTAAGTTTGCTTAAGTTTGCTTAAGTTTTCTTAAGTTTGCTTAAGTCGGTATAAATCGGTAGAATTATATACCCGATGACATAGGAATGTCACCAAGCCCGCTTCAGGATGCCCCAGGGTTCACGCGAGAGTCCCAGAATGACTGGCGCGATGCGATGCCAGGAGATATGACTCGAAGAGGCTGGGTTTGTAAGAGGCCAAAGAAGGAAAAAGCCAAATGAAGAAATTATAATTTGGGTGGCGTGGGGCTCAAAGTAATTATACACGAGATATGATAGTCAGATAGCAGATAGATGTCATTCCCGACGACGAGAGCTCGCGCTCTAGGCTAGGAAGAGAAATTATATTCGAGGCGACATGGAGGGTGCAACGATGCGCCAATCAGAAACTGGGATCCATCCGTGAAGATTCAAAATTTCACTTCGGAGTTTTGGTTGAGCAGCACACGCGCCGCAAGTCAAAGTCAAGCTTCTCTTTACCATTCAAGTCTTTTCTTTTGTTGCACAGACCTTTCGCTGGCGCTAAAACGGGGTTTCTGACAACATATCCGACTTGACGAGCTTGTTTGTCGCGGAAAATTACACCGAATTCGTCCATAATTTATCTTCTTTGGATAATTTCTCCGAAAACTGCGACTTTGCTTTTCAACCCTATGATTTGTCGATAGAATTTTGCAGCCGTAGCAGTTCTGGTGACACTAGCTCAATTAGAGCGCCAAACCTTGGTTTGGGGGTCTCGGTTAAAGTCCGAGGTGTCACATAATTGTGGTACGCTTCTCATTCACCTCTCGTTCACTCTCATTTCCACACTTTTCACTGACGGACAGACCTTTCGCTGGCGGCGAAACGGCTTTCCGGACGACATTTTTGACCTGACAGGCGTTTTCCTCGCGGAAAACCACCCTACTTTGATCATGTCTTGACCTGTTTGTGACATTTTTCCCGAAAGATGCAAAAATCGCTCATGACCCTAAGTTGTAGAGGACAAATTCTGCAGCCACGCCAGAATTGGCGACACTAGCTCAATTAGAGCGCCAAACCTTGGTTTGGAGGTCTCGGTTAAAGTCCGAGGTGTCACATAATTGTGGTACGCTTCTCATTCACCTTTCGTTCACTCTCATTTCCACACTTTTCACTGACGGACAGACCTTTCGCTGGCGGCGAAACGGCTTTCCGGACGACATTTTTGACCTGACAGGTGTTTTCCTCGCGGAAAACCACTCTAATTTGATCATGTCTTGACCTGTTTGTGACATTTTCCCCGAAAGATGCAAAAATCCCTCATGACCCTAAGTTGTAGAAGACAAATTCTGCAGCCACGCCAGAATTGGTGACACTAGCTCAATTAGAGCGCCAAACCTTGGTTTGGAGGTCTCGGTTAAAGTCCGAGGTGTCACATAGCTATGGTAAGCCTTCGTTCTTTGTATTTCTTTGTACTTCTTTGTATTTCTTTTGCATGGCATCAAGAGAGAGAGAGAGAGAGAGAGAGAGAAAAGACTTTGAGGCACTAGCTCAACAAGAGCGCCGAGCCTTTTGGCTTGGAGATCTCGGTTTGATTCCGAGGTGCCCGATACTATTCATTCTTCATCTTTATTAGCTTTCACCTTGTGCTTGGGAACGATTTTTTGTTGTAACATTTTGCGTGGCCTTGACTAAACTTCAAGCAAGTTGAATCGTGGCACTAGTTCAACCGACAAGAGCGTCAAGCCTTTTGGCTTGGAGATCTCGGTTTTGACTCCGAGGTGCCACACAAACGAAGAAGTTAATTGTCATCATACTAGTTATTCTTCATCTCTATTAGCTTGAACCTTGTGCTTGGTAAAAACTTCTTATTATAACATATCGCATGGCCTTGATTGAACTTGCAAGCAATTTAAATCGTGGTACTAGCTCAACAAGAGCCCAAGCGCGGAGCCCATTGAGGGCGAAGCACCGAAGCTTGGAGATCTCGGTCAAAATCCGAGGTGCCATACCCTCTTGGCTGCGATGTGGAGATAGCTCTCCGGACACGCGCCAATTGGGTTAGGGGGTGGGTGGACCTACTTTATGTGACACTTTACGTGGACACTTTATAGAATCTCAACTTTAGTGTCTTGCGGCTTTCAAAGCATAATCGCAATTGTTATAAGTTGCTAACAGGCGTAGGGACAAGGTGCCGGTGGGTCGGGAGCGGCGTGCGCGTGTCCTGATTCAAGGCTCGAGGCGCGCCCCCCTGTACCCGTGGCTAATTGTTTAGCATGTCTTTTTCGTTTGGGGTGGAAGTGGATTATAGCCGGTGGGTTAGGAGTGGCGTGCGCGTGTCCTTGCGATTCAAGGCTCGAGGCGCGCCCCCGGACCCGTGGCTCCACTTGTAGATATGTATTGGTTTGGTATGGGGTGATAGTAAAACATACCTATACATCTATCCATTTATGTATTGCGTGTATGTCCGTTTCACCGGGAGAAACGATCGATGCAAAGGTGTGGCGGACCGAGCGTAGGCGCATATGGGTTGGGCCCCTTGAATATGTTTGGTGCGGTGTGAGGGCAACTCCTCTGACACGCGACCAGAAGAAGGGGATGTGGCCTGTAGGCTGTATGTGGTTGTTTTGGGTCGGTGCGGCAGACCGTGGGCGCATGTGGGTAGGGCACACTGAATATATATATGGTGCGGTGTGAGGACAACTCCTCTAACACGCGACCGGAACGAAGGGGGTGTGCCTTGTAGGATCTATGCAGTTGTTTTGGGTTGGTGCGGCAGACCGTGGGCGTAAATGGGTAGGGCACATTGAATATGTATGGTGCGGTGTGAGGACAACTCCTCTGACACGCGACCATAAGGGGGTGTGGCCGGTAGGATCTATGCGGTTGTTTTGGGTCGGTGCGGCAGACCGTGGGCGTAAATGGGTAGGGCACATTGAATATGTATGGTGCGGTGTGAGGACAACTCCTCTAACACGCGACCGGAACGAGGGGGTGTGCCCTGTAGGGTGTATGCGGTTGTTTCGGGTTGGTGCGGCAGACCGTGGGCGTAAGTGGGTAGGACACACTGAATATGTATGGTGCGGTGTGAGGACAACTCCTCGGACACGCGACCAGAAGAAGGGGGTGTGGCCAACACTATGTATGTGGTTGTTTGGGTTGGTGTGGCACACCACGCGTGGGCACATGTGGGTTGGGCACACTGAATATGTATGGTGCGGTGTGAGGACAACTCCTCTAACACGCGACCGGAACGAGGGGGTGTTAATATAATAAAACTTTCGCTGTAAGAAACGGTATGTGCGGTAAAGTAATAAGCACGTAGGTAAGTCAACACAGTACGACCGGTCGCGCGGCTCGAAAAAGCAGGTGATAATAAACTGTTTTCCAAGAAAATAGCACCAAAGTAATAATGTATAAAAAATACTTCTGTACAAATAACGATACTGAAAATATACCGGAGCTTTAGCTTGGCTACCTAGAAGCTTTTCGACCCGTGCCAACAGGTCTTCCTCAGTAGGCTTTGCAAAAACTAAAATAGTTCGGCTTCAAAGATGAATAAGTCACGGAAAACTCACCAGTCACTAGTGCAATATGGTAGTCGGATATGCAGAAACAGTCAGCAGCCCCAAGTGGGACGGCTGTGATAAGTAAGATATGCACTGTCTCACGTAAAAATCTGTCAAAAATCCTGACGCTTTCGTAATACAGGGCCGCAGGAGCCGGCCAACCGAGAAAAGCTGGCATACAAACTGCTGACTGTCTTACGTAAAAATCTGTCAAAAAGTCTGACGCATTCGTAATACAACACCGGAAAATTAATTGCGCATAGAGAACAAAGAAAGCATACATCCAAAAGGGTCATTTCTTGGCTGCAAAGAAGATCTCAGGCCCAAGAGGGCCGTCATGAAGTTGTAGCCAAGTAACTCACGCATCTCAGAAAAACAACTGGGTTGGCAGCCAACCCCAGTGCACTGGCCCGAGGGCCAACCACCCGCAGACCCGGTCCAGCTACCACCATCAGCTGGATCACACCACTCACCACCCTGTAGTCTGCTCCATTACCCCCGTGAGGGGGCACTCAAATTACCACGTCTGCTGAAGGGTTCTCAAAGCCTCATCCCAGCCAACTCAAGCCTTTTGTGCAGCCGATTCCAGAAGCCGAGAGGGGACCTAGCCACCATTTTCTCGATCGCCTCGAAGAGCCAGCCTTTTGGGTAGCCCTGCCATCTCAGCTCCCGAAGCACATCCACGATCGCCGCAGCCTTCAAGTGGTCCTCCGTGCAGTGCCTCTCAATCCTGTAGAGGGCATTAAGAGTACTCGCCATTTTTTGCACCCGGCCACTGTCAGAGTCAAAAGCCACAAACGGGAAGAAGGCCAACTGTCCCGAGCTCGCTCCCGCCTGGACATTCTTAGTGATCGACTTTGCCCGGACCCCGCACGTGTCCACCGAAAGCAACATTCCGCAGAACACCCAACTAAGACCCTCGGAGGTTTGCTTCACTGTCACGCCTTCCGGGTAACAATCCTGAAGATACCCGCCAAACACTCGTCGCATCTCATCCAGTGCCCCGCTGTCCGCATCGCCGTTGCCCGTGACCAAAAGAAGGCAATCGTCCATCAGCCGCGTGCCCACGATTTTCACGCCCGTCAGTCTCCGATCCGCCCCGAGTGATTGTGTCCATTGCCGCTCGCCGTAGACACACACACACACTGTGCCAATCCCGGGCTGGCGCCGCCACCAATTCCTATGCCACAAGTCTGCCTCACCAGGTGTCCGCCGACAAATAGGAAGCCGTTGTCAAGGATAAACCTCACTCCGGCCAGAATATGAGCCGCCGTCATTCTCACAGCCACTCGCCTCGGGGTGCCTGCCTCGTACCAAGACACTCCCTTCCTGCCTCTCGTGTTCACCAAAATTCCTGCACACTCCTTCATCGCCGTGGTCACAACTAGCTCAGCCGCTGAGAGCATCACAGACGGCCTCAATCTCACATACATCTCTTTCACATCGAACCCGGCCGCCATCACTGTGTCCCCAGCCTCGATCGCCGAGTTAAACAAAGAGAGCCGTCCAACAATATCCTGCGTAGCCGCCACGTTGAAGTGTCCCGTCAGCCCGCCAATCAGGAAGCACAGTGCTCTGCCAACCCGGTTTTGAAGCATTCTGTCCGGTGAGGCAAAGCAAGGAACCACCGGGCGCCTCTTCTCCCACAACGAGGAATCCTTGTGCTTCAGCAGCAGATAGAGCGTACCGAAAGCGCCATCAGTGAAAAACGTTGCCACCTGATCAAGTCCCGCCGCTCTGAAACTCAGCCGCATCTTCCTCACAACTTCCACACTCTCCATTGTCACCCTCTCATAGCCTCCGCCGTCACGTTCCTCACGGAGCCAGCCTTGGTAGACCTGGCAGCACACGCCAAATCCCACCGCGACGTTCCTGTCAAGTGGTCCCCGAGCCAAGCCAGACATCTTCGTCGCCAGTTGCCAAACGTCTGTCAGGGCCGGGATCCCGCCGGTTTTGGTAGCAGCTTGCTTCTCATTGCTCGCTACTTTCATCACCGCCGCAGCAACGTCCCCGCCAAAAGATTGCAGGAGGAGTCCCGCCGCCACACCGCCCTTCATAAGCTTCCGAAAACGATCTAAGACCCGGCCCTCCTCCGCAAATCCACGAGCCTGCGGGCGGACCTGCATAGCCAACCTCCAGCAGAAGTCCAAACCCCACTCAGCCGAATACATCACGCCCCGGTCATCGACCGAACTCGCCACTGCTCTAGAAAGTCTGGAGAGTCCCTGATCAGTAACCGGTTTTAGCTTTGCCACGGCCCTGTTCTGGATAAGAAGAATACCCACGTCGAACTTTGCTCCCGTCGACCGATCGGCGAAGCCTAGAGCACTCTGCGGAGCCAGGAATTTGAACTTCTTCTTTTGTAACAAGCACACCAGTTCAACCCCATCACACTCATCCCAACGCTCCCAGTAAGGAACAACAAGTACAACTCGAACGGGTTTTCGTGTCGTTTGTGCGGAGAGAATTGCGTGGGCGATACACTTGCGAATATGCGAAACGGTATAAATAGGATTTCCAAGAGCAAGCACGTGCCATAAAATTCTGTACGCATTGTCAATAGCTCCGAAAACAATGTCCTCGCTATATGGGGTACAAAACATTGCGCTGCTTAGGTTGACGTCTAGCGGTGAGGCGAAAAGCTCATCAAGCAGTGAAAAACAAGAGCGGATCGCGTCCTGAACAAAGTACGGCGTAATCCAATAGTCCTGCGTCACAAGCTGCGACCAAGCACACAGTCTCCGCACCAGCTCGCGGATAAGCTCTGTCACTGCTGTCTTCGCACGACCCCGAGCAACACCGTAGGCGTCGAGCCGCTTAAGCAGAAAAATAAATCTGTGCCAGGTCACTTGGACCTTCAGTCCCTCAGCACCGCAAACTGCTACAAAAAAGGTCTCGTTAGAAAAGTTCTCAATCAGGGTAACTCGAGCGCCGCCGTCCACAGAGCACTGCCAGGGGAGAAGCCTCCGAATCGCTGCAGTTGAAACCGTTTCAAAGAAGGTGAGTTGACTAAGAAAATTGGTAGTACTCGCGAGCAAAAAATCAGCCGTCTCTTCGATCTGCGCTGGAGTGTCGCGCAAGCTCCTGTTAAGTGGCAGGAATTCCCCCGAAAGTTCGGTAGTGCGAAAGCACACGTGCCCATTCCGGCGGGGCAGATCCGCACTCAGTCTGTCACATCGGCAGTAAGCATTGTCAGTACATAAAGAAACTTTGCTAAGGTTGCAGAACACATCAGAGATCTTGCGTTTAGCCGTTCTTACCACCCGCACTCTTCTGCGAACGAAATTTCTCGTAGCTCCCTCGGCAAACTTCGCATCGACGCACTGGAGAAGAAACCCTTTCATTACTGACGTGTTAAGAGCCTCTGGAAAACGAACTCTGCAGATAAAAGAGTGTCTGAAAATAAAATCATGGGACTTCTTCGCGGTGGCCGCTAAGGAAGTTCTGATCCTGGCAAGCTGCTTTTTGTCTGTAACTGAGGGCGCTGACTGCCATAATCGCACGAGTCTGTCAAGGGTGTACTTGGGGACTCTCCTCCATGCCTGTTTCGGGCGTCTCACCAGCTGCTTTACCTCTCGCTGAGCTTATCGGTCTGAGTCTGTAACCACGATCGACAGCAGTCGAAGCCTGGCATTGTCCCTCCTAAGTACTGGGAGGAGCTGGCTGAGAGTCTGCTGCAGTGCTGTCTCTCCTGTCTCGTCCAAAAGCACTGCCTGCGACTGGCCATACTTCAGTTTCACTGCTGCCCAGTCCGTGAAGTTCCAAACCCCCGCTGTGCTCTGCAGGTCCCACTCCCCCTCGCAGAGCGTCTCGCCCTTCGACAATCGACGAAGTGCAAGGTGCAGCGCACCACCCGAGTAG
Organism: Cymbomonas tetramitiformis; assembly: GCA_001247695.2. Taxonomy (NCBI): domain Eukaryota; kingdom Viridiplantae; phylum Chlorophyta; class Pyramimonadophyceae; order Pyramimonadales; family Pyramimonadaceae; genus Cymbomonas; species Cymbomonas tetramitiformis. Next base: position 84,308 of record LGRX02026608.1, on the reverse strand, counting down.
CCCTGAGTTTCCGTGCTTCCGTACTTTGCCCTCCAGCGACCGTCACCCGCGGCTCTGTGCCACATGTTCCTGCGAGAACCAAGTCGAGCGGCGGCTCGGCGTCGACGTCGACACGTCATGCGATAGTGTGTGCGGCCCGCCGACACTCTACGGTTTCGCACGCCCACCGTGTTCAAAGTGTCCCCAAGCTTCTGTGTCCTCGCAATAATAAGCTTCTCGTCCGCGTTGCAGTCAGACTGCCCCCTGTACGTTCTCAGTGGCAACATAAAATAAGTATGCAGTCCCCTCGCCCTCAGCCCACCATACAGCCTCTTCCCTCCCTTTCTCGCAGGGTCCAGCGCAGTGTTGAAGTGCGCCAGCAATCTCGCCCTAGGTCCCGACCAAAACTTCCCAACATAAGTCTTCCGCGATCCCATTGACGCTAGGACATAAGTCCCGTAGCGCGCCCCCCCTGAAAACCAGCTACGTAAATCCTCCACCGTCAGTGCATCCCACCACGGTAGAAATCTTCGCAGCCACCACCTTGGCTGCATTCCGGCCCACTCCAAGAACATCAGCGAACCAAACATCGATAAGGTAACAGCCGTCTCCACCTTCCCTTCCCTCCCCTCCCCTTCACATCCAGCGACAACTTCCTCGACAGCCTCCTCCACTAAGCGCAGGATCCCCTGCACTTTTTTTAGCCGTTGTCGCTGGGTGCGTCCCCGCTATAAATTGCGGAGATCGAGGAAGCCCCCATTGTGGGCTTCGGTTGCTGCCAATAGGATCTCAGTCTTTGTCATCTCCATTGCAGCTCTGGGGTCGACCACCTGAAATTTCACAAGTTCTAGGCGCAGTGCCTCCCAGTTCGATTTCAGCCTGAAAATTTTCGACATCTCCTTCGCTTCGATCACGCTCACCTTCTTCGCAGTAACTGAGGGTGGGGGTGGGATCCCTGTACGGACGGTCGGGGTTGTTACTGCAGGTAGAACTGCTGCGCCTGAGGCCGCAGCCGTGTGAAGCGCTGCTGCGTGGGCCTCGGCCTCCAGTCTGGCTTGTTCTCGCTGGGCAGTGAGAACTGCCTCCTGTGCGCTGAGCATCGCACGAAGAGCGGCGTTCTTCGGATCCGGGCTGTCACCAGTGCTGCCGCCGCCGCCTCCTCGTACGCCGCCACTGCCAGCGCTCATTGATTTGGCGGCGCGGGTCAACTCTGCGCCTTGCTTCCGTTTCCGGCGCTGACGTGCCTTCCTGTCAGCGCTGCTGTCACTGTCCGAGGAGGAATCAGAACTGCTGCTGTACCTCTTCTTCTTCTTCTTCTTCTTGCCCTTCGACTTCTTCCGTTTTTTCACACCTTCATCGTCAACCACCACCACCTCCTCTGCCAGTGGTTCAAAGTGAACCGCTTTTTTCGCGCGAGTAATTCCCGCCGCATCTGCCAGTGCCCCTCCCATTGCTGCGAGGTTGCCATCCGCCTTCTGTGCTTGAAGTGCCTCTGCCAGTCTTTTCTCGAAAAGGACGGTCCGTTCTGCCTCGGACACTGCATTTTCCGCGCGAAGTAGTTGAGCCTGGAGTTCTGCCCGCTCAGCTGCCATTTTTTGAATTTGAGCTTCCAGGTTTGCAGTTTTTTGTTTCTCGTCCTCAAAATCTTTCTTAAATCGGGAGACATAAGGGCCACCGGTGCGCGGGTCAATTGGTGGTCCATTGTTAACCTGAAAACCTGCCGCATTCTGCTGCGGCGCCACTGGTTGCTGGAGAGGAAGTTGGTACTGCAATCCACCAGTACTGGGGGTTGACGGTGTGGGTGTGGTGAAGGCTGGGTTGTATGCAGAAAAAGCATTCGGAGTATACTGTCCGATCGCGTGTTGGGGTTGTGGAACTGGAGTAACTGGAGCCTGCTGACTTTGTTGGGGCGCCGCCATAAATCCCGTGGCGGCTGGGACTCCAACTTGAGTCCCTTCCTGCTGTGGTTGCTGTTGTGATGCCATTAGAGAACTTAGTATGGTAAATTTGAGTTTGAATATGTTTCTTTTTTTGTGTTCTTTTTTCTGTTTTCTCCTGAACGTTTATGTGAGATCAAACGTCGATCCGGTACCTAGAGAACTAGCCCGCTGGATCTGAATAGTCAGTGTCGAGGGAGATCGTGCGAAACACGTCCCAAAAACTGCTGCAAGTAAAAGTTAATATAATAAAACTTTCGCTGTAAGAAACGGTATGTGCGGTAAAGTAATAAGCACGTAGGTAAGTCAACACAGTACGACCGGTCGCGCGGCTCGAAAAAGCAGGTGATAATAAACTGTTTTCCAAGAATAGCACCAAAGTAATAATGTATAAAAAATACTTCTGTACAAATAACGATACTGAAAATATACCGGAGCTTTAGCTTGGCTACCTAGAAGCTTTTCGACCCGTGCCAACAGGTCTTCCTCAGTAGGCTTTGCAAAAACTAAAATAGTTCGGCTTCAAAGATGAATAAGTCACGGAAAACTCACCAGTCACTAGTGCAATATGGTAGTCGGATATGCAGAATCAGTCAGCAGCCCCAAGTGGGACGGCTGTGATAAGTAAGATATGCACTGTCTCACGTAAAAATCTGTCAAAAATCCTGACGCTTTCGTAATACAAGGCCGCAGGAGCCGGCCAACCGAGAAAAGCTGGCATACAAACTGCTGACGGTCTTACGTAAAAATCTGTCAAAAAGTCTGACGCATTCGTAATACAACACCGGAAAATTAATTGCGCATAGAGAACAAAGAAAGCATACATCCAAAAGGGTCATTTCTTGGCTGCAAAGAAGATCTCAGGCCCAAGAGGGCCGTCATGAAGTTGTAGCCAAGTAACTCACGCATCTCAGAAAAGCAACTGGGTTGGCAGCCAACCCCAGTGTAGGGTGTATGCGGTTGTTTGGGGTTGGTGCGGCAGACCGTGGGCGCAAGTGGGTAGGACACACTGAATATGTATGGTGCGGTGTGAGGACAGCTCCTCAGACACGCGACCAGAAGAAGGGGGTGTGGCCAACACTATGTATGTGGTTGTTTGGGGTTGGTGTGGCACACCACGCGTGGGCACATGTGGGTTGGGCACACTGAATATGTATGGTGCGGTGTGAGGACAGCTCCTCTGACACGCGACCGGAACGAGGGGGTGTGCCCTGTAGGATCTATGCGGTTGTTTGGGGTTGGTGCGGCAGACCGTGGGCGTAAGTGGGTAGGGCACACTGAATTTGCATGGTGCGGTGTGAGGACAGCTCCTCTGACACGCGACCATAAGGGGGTGTGCCCTGTAGGATGTATGCGGTTGTTTCGGGTTGGTGCGGCAGACCGTGGGCGCATGTGGGTTGGGCCCCTTGAAAATGTTTGGTGCGGTGTGAGGACAGCTCCTCTGACACGCGACCATAAGGGGGTGTGGCCTGTAGGATGTATGCGGTTGTTTTGGGTTGGTGCGGCAGAGTAGACCGTGGGCGCATGTGGGTTGGGCCCCTTGAAAATGTTTGGTGCGGTGTGAGGACAGCTCCTCTGACACGCGACCATAAGGGGGTGTGGCCTGTAGGATGTATGTGGTTGTTTTGGGTTGGTGTGGCATACCGTGGGCGCATGTGTGTTGGGCACACCGGATATGTATGGTGCGATGTGAGGACAGCTCCTCTGACACGCGACCAGAAGGGGGTGTCATGAAAGCTAATCTGGCACTGAATATTTCGATACAGTTGAACACTTGTAACCTTTAGCCGATACCCACGCAGGTCAGAACGGAGTCGCGAGTTGTCACCAACAAGCTGCGTGTTGTGCCCGCCACGCGATTTGGGATGAACACATGAACGACTGGGCGTGCGTGAGCTCGGTCAAGCAATTGCGACCATGGAAGGTGAACCCCCTGCTCCCCCACAAGTCCACAAGCACGGCCCTTGACAACTTTGTCGTGATGGGCAGTGAAGTGAAGGGTGCTCCGGGGTCACACGTCTCACCCCGTGCCCCCCGACACGGCCCGTGACAACTTTGTCGTGGGCAGTGATCTGAACGGGTTTTCGCGTGTGCAGGTTGTAGGCCAAGCTGGTCAAGCCGGTGCTGCAGCAGCCGAGTTGGACCTCAATGAGGACTCCGATGAGGAGCCCGCGGGGGAAGAAGACGGCGCGCCTGAAGAGCCTGCGGAACCCCCGGTGAGTTTTCTGTGATGCCTGAAACCGATTGCCTATCTTAAACCTAATTTATGTAATACGTTCCGCCGTCAGAGGTTGCTTAAAAAGAGACGTGCGTACAAGCGTGTTCCACTTGTGTTGGTTTCTGGATGGTGTTCAGCTCGGGAGGGTACTGCTTCGACCGGCCGGCAAGGTTACATGACGGAAGGTTGTATTTCTTTTCCCCGACGATGTGCCGGTGGGTCGGGAGCGGCGTGCGCGTGGCCTAATTCAAGGCTCGTTGCGCGCCCCCTGTACCCGTGGCTACTCGTCTTCAAGGCATCTTCTTTTGGGGTAGTTGTGGATTACAGCCGGTGGGTTAGGAGAGGCGTGCGCGTGTCCTTGTGATTCAAGGCTCGAGGCGCGCCCCCGGACCCGTGGCTCCACTTGTAGATATGTATTGGTTTGGTACGTCTTGATAGTAAAACATAACAAGACGTATATTGTTTCGGATCGGTGCGGCAGACCGTGGGCGCATGTAGGTTGGGCACACTGAATATGTATGGTGTGGTGTGAGGACAGCTCCTCTGACACGCGACCATAATTATGGGGGTGTGGCATGTAGGATGTATGTGGTTGTTTCGGGTCGGTGCGGCGGACCGTGGGCGCATGTGGGTTGGGCACACTGAATATATATGGTGCGGTGTGAGGATAACTCCTCTGAAACGCGACCATATGGGGGTGTGGCCGGTAGGATGTATGTGGTTGTTTCGGGTTGGTGCGGCGGAACGTGGGCGCATGTGGGTAGGACACACCGAATATGTATGGTGCGGTGTGAGGATAGCTCCTCTGACATGCGACCATATGGGGGTGTGGCCGGTAGGATGTATGTGGTTGTTTCGGGTTGGTGCGGCGGAACGTGGGCGCATGTGGGTAGGACACACCGAATATGTATGGGCGGTGTGAGGACAGCTCCTCTGACATGCGACCATATGGGGGTGTGGCCTATAGGATGTATGTGGTTGTTTCGGGTTGGTGCGGCGGAACGTGGGCGCATGTGGGCAGGGCACACTGAATATATATGGTGCGGTGTGAGGACAACTCCTCTGACACGCGACCATATGGGGGTGTGGCCGGTAGGATGTATGTGGTTGTTGCGGGTTGGTGCGGCGGAACGTGGGCGCATGCGGGTTGGGCACGGTTTTCTTAAAGGTGAGTGATTACTGTATGGTGGAAGGGGGGCGGGGACGTGAGTATGGTATCTTGTGGCGGGTATCTTGTATCCATCACAGCCCTCGATCACCGCCCGTGACAGCTCTGTCATGGGCAGTGATTTGATGGGTGCTTGGAGGCCACTCGCCTCACCCTATGCCCCCCAACACGGCCCACAATCACTGCCCGTGACGACTCTGTCGTGGGCATTGATCTGAGGGGTGCTTGGGGGTTACCCGGCTCACCTCTTGCCCCCCCACACGGCCCACAATCACCGCCCGTAACAGCTTAGTCTGGTTTGTCGTGGGCAATGATTTGAGGGGTGCTTGGGGGTCACCCGCCTCACCTTATGCTCCCACACATGGCCCACTATTCGTGACGGCTTTGTCATGGGCAGTGATCTAGAACGCCAAAACAAGCTAAAAACAACGGTTTTTTTGGCGATTTCACCCTGAAAAAATATTTTTTTGAATGTTTTTTCGCGAAGTCCTTAGAATTCATGCGATTCCATTGCGATCGCAGTCCGATATAGCGATTCCATGGATATCATCGATTATAGATTTCGGCCATCTCACTCGTGCGACCGCTCGCATTCGTACAGTTCATTCCTGTCATACAGTTCAAGTTACGTGACGTTCTTCCACTTTATTTTGCCCACCCCGAAACTCACCTTGCCAGCCGGGCTTAAATCGATTCCAAAGACGAAGTCTTTTTGCCGGCTCCATGTCTCCTCTAGAAATGAATCCTTCGTGATGTGCCCTCTGGAATTCAAGTCGGCCTTCGTCTCCACCAAATTCATGACACGGAATGTGAACCGCAGTCGATCCGATATCGATCTGCACCATACCAATCCACTGAATCCTCTAGCACACCCACAACATCAGGCCATTAGGCCCCTCCAACACACCCCTGAGGCTCATCGGATGGGTATGAATGCCGGGTACATACCCAAGCAATGTACGCACTTTCTTGTGTACATCCGCGCCTTCTTCTTTGATAGCCTCGGAATCCTTGAATCTTGTGAAAACAAACACACAGTGAAGCACTACAAGACAAGGTGCTACGCTCGCATATGTCAACCGTGAAACTGTGAAGCTATACACAAGATAATACGAAGTGTTATAGCTTCCGCCGAAAGAATGTGATGACAGCCCCTAAGGTGTCAGATGTGGAAATGACAGATGCTATGAACTGTCTGACTACCGAAGTCGATATCGGAGATGGCGCTGATGACAGTGAAGAAGTCATAGTGGTCGAACCATATCGGTGATGACACAGATGATGATGACACTGTCGGCGTGCCAAATCCAGCACACCACCTCGAGTGAGGTGGGCAGACCAGAATGAATACACTCATACCAATCTCCAGTCCAGACCAGAAAGAACCACAATCATGCCTGCCAGGGCTGAAAACCCCAAAAAGCTGGACAAAGTTAACACGGTCCTGGCAGGCCTATCAGCTCCCTGTCTCTAGTGCCACTCCTCCACCGGGGGAATAGAATGCTGCTGTGCCCTGAGGGTCCGCACACCGCGGTGCCATGCAGCCGGATGCTTCGTCAGGGATATGACAAGGAGTACCCGAAGGCAGGTCCAGGTCACCCCGTCACCGTCAGACTTACAGACAAAGGAAGATGTAGGGAGGGTCACAGCGGGTGGAGGCAGAGGCTCTCACGTACGAGACAGGTGCCGGTCACGGGTCCCCGAAGGGTACATAAGGTCGTAGGAGTCAAGGTACGGCATGCAACATTCACATAACAGGTCTTGTGCATGCTTGCTAAACCTCTAGGCTAACTGTCATTCTATCGCGGTTGGTTGTATTCTGCATATATTCTCAAAACCAAATCATAAAGTACCTGCAACAAAGTACCTGCAAAGCACAGTCAGAAACAAAACCCAAAACAGGACAAATCAGAGGGTACTCACAGTCAGATCATGCTGCTGCTTTCTGAGTAGGCCTCCATGTCGAAAATCCAAAAGATCTGGCAGCCTGAATCACTGCCTTTTGCATATCCATGTAGCTGTCAAAGAGCATGTTGAAGTAGGGCACGGTGTTCTTGGTGGGAGGAACCGGCTTGGTGTAGGGGTCAGCCAAGTTCTTCTCCGAAGGTACCCTCCAGCATATGATCCAGCCCAGTCTGACAAAGTCTCTGAGCATATGGAATCTGACCAGAACATGCTTGATCTTCTGGGACAGTGGGATATTTTCAGCAATAGATCTGCATGCATCATTATCCAGGAGAAGAGGAACTGGAAGTTCCAATCTGGGGCAGGTTGCTGAAGCTGGAAGGTATTCTGTGCTTCTCATATTCTGATAGTCCACTGGCCTGCGGTCTGATTCTGAATAAATCTCGAGCTCATCTGTCACTGACTTGCCATCAGGCCTGACACCACCGACTCCTGTACCCGTAGGTGTAGTGTAATCCAGGAGTTTAGTCAGGAGAGTGCCCGGCTGTAACCCAGGGTAGCTGAATGCAATGTCAGTGGCGACCCTCTCGGCTTCAGTGATCTCAGAATCAAGTCCAGTAGTAGAGGGTGGCTGTCCCTGAATAGGGTGTTGTATATAGCCGAATATTTCTGTCAGCATAAACATGAGAGACACCACCCGCTGAGCTGCAGTAGATGCTGCAACATATTCTGAACCCGTAGAAGATGTCTCTGTGATAGTCTGTCTGACCGTACCATACTGTAGAATCATGCCACAGAAGAATATCACCATGCCAGAGTATGATCTAGCTGAGTTTTCCAGGTCTCTGGCCAGGTCAGCATCGGAGTACACAAACAGTGTGAGCACACGTGCTGGCCTCTCAGGGTAATAGAAGGCCATTCTGTAGTGTGCCGTGCAGTCCAGATACTGTGCAATTCTGATAAGAGCCTTCATCGAGTCCTCTGAGGGACAGGCCACAAACTGTGATAGGTAGATAACTGCATAGTAGATATCTGGCCGTGAAGTCCTGCTGTGCCAGAGCAGAGACCCAAGGATAGACCGATAGGGCTTTACCAGAGTGAGGTCAGGGTCTGCTGGTTTTGATATCACCAGCTTAGAGTCCATAGATGTACGGAAGGGTCTCTCGGGTATGTTGTTAGCTGTCATGAGGTTAATCTGCCGAGATTGATTGAGGTACACCCCCTGGTCATCATGCTGTACTGTCATATGAAGGATTGAGGATATAGGACCCAAGTGGTTGGCCTTAAAGGTTGCTCTGAAAGCAGTCCAGAAGGCCCTCTCAAGGGCCGTGGAACAGGCCATACCAAAGTCATCCACATATACCACACACATAGCCTTAACCGTAGGCGTGTAGATGAAATAGATACAGGCATCATGTGTAGACTGCCTGAATGATTGTCCCATGTATTTGAAACTGAGATAAACTGTTTAACCATTCTCTGCCATGATGCACCGGCAATCTTGAGGCCGTACAGCGCATATGCGAGTAATGCATAGCTGTAGCCTTTAAAGGTATAGCCAGAGGGGAACTGAATCCACACGGGGAACTCAAGCTTAGCATGCATAAAGGCCTGAGACACATCCAGATGTGACACCACCAGCTGGAATAGAGCTGCAAATACGAATAGCAGTCTGAAAGCTGATATCTCTGGGGTAGCTGAAGAGGTCTCCCACGGAAGGTAGCCTGTAGTTCTGCTGCCGTCACCAGCCATACGGGCTTTAAATATCTGATATGGCTTGCCTGCCCCAGTAGGGTCAGGTTTGAATGGCATAGACAGTGCAAATAGTGTAGTAAGATACTGTGCACTAGCCGGAGGTGTTCCCAGCTTGAGCTTCTCCTGATTAACCATATCACCAACCTCCTGATCCATAGCTTTTAGCCAGTCTTCAGACTGTGGTGAGGATAGGGCCTGTTTGACACCGTGAGGTAGCTTAATCTCTGGTGCCGAGACCTCAAGCATATGGGTAATAGTAGAGGTAGGAGCATCAGAGAGAAACTGCTCCATGCTGCTGAAACTGCCAAACATGTATTCTGCTCTGAGGTCACTGCTGAGGGTGTCAGAGAAGGGCAGGTAAGCTGCTGAATGGGTGGACGGAAAGATAATTAGGTTGGCCGGGAGATCAATGTGCCAGCCAGCCGGCTCGTCGGGGCAGGGCTCCAGGATAACACCGTAGGGTCTCCTGTTGCCTCTGTGGGTGGAGATGAGAAGTGCACTGTATATAGGTGCTCTGATTGTCTGACGAGCCTTCACAATAATAGTCCAGATAGGGTAGTGTTCATTAATGCCGTTCAGCTTTCTGTAGCAGTCCAGATAGTGTAGTAGGTCCCGATAGTGCTGACCATCGGATGTTTGTGATACATATCTGACTGCCATAGTCCAGGTAACTGTGCCATCTGTCTGAATGAGCTGAACACATGCGTGTGACTCCTCTCCGTCAAAGAAAGAACCAATACCATGTATCCTCGAGCCTGCTGTGTCAAAGCTGTCACTGAATGGCTGTGGTCTGTCATAGGATGCATCAAACTCCCGCTCTGCCTGATGTGGGTCTGGAAAGGATCCCAATATCTCTCCCATGTCCTGATGATTATGAATCCAGTGAGGCTTGCCAACATAGTGTATCATATTAGTCTCAGTATCCAAGATCTTATATGCCAGAGAGCTGACTGATACACCGACAAGACGGCCTGACCAGGCCGCCCGCTGGGACTTCCTAGACATGCCAGGCTGCCTGGAGTTCCTCTGCTGCTGGGACATAATGACATAGCAGTTCTGGCCGAAGGCCTTCAGTTTTGCATAGCCATAGTGATAGCCTCTGATCTGATGAAATGGTGTTGTAGAGATGTTCTTGTGAGTAGAGATATTCCATATGAAGCCAGCATGGGTGGCAGCCAGAGGCCAGTAGTCCTCGGGCATGCCAGCCGCCAGAAGTAATGCCTTAGCCATGTCGGATATCTTGCCAATGGCATTCTCTGCATGAGGGTTGTCTGTATGTACTGTAGGTGATGACTTCTGATGTAATATATGATGCTTCTGATAGAAAGCCACACACTGAGGGTCACCCATCTCTGGAGCACAGTCTGTACGGAGTGTAATGGATTGTGGTGCATACCCCATTGCATGTAAGCTGCCGTAGAAATGAACCAGGCATGTGTAGTATTCTGATTTCTGAACGAAGGTGTACACAAATATGAACCTGCTGACATAGTCAATGAACTGACATCGGTACAGGTGGCCGTTGAAGCCAGCTGGGGTAATGGGTCCTGTCATGTCAGCAGCCCACTTCTGGCCGGGCTGTATGGCCACTGATCTCAGCTGGTCATGGTGTCCACAGGGCTTCTGCTTCAGCTTACTTGTACAGCATACTGCACAGAACTGAGAGCAGGTTGGCATAGCTGCTATAGCTCGCCTAGATAGCAGAGGCCGACCGAGCTGGATGCCAGGCAGGTCGTAGAGCTTAAGCAGACTGGCCGTAGAGCCGTGACCCATGACTGCATGGAACTCCACAAAGGGACTGACCCGAACAGGTGTGTTTCTGTTCCTGAACAGGATACAGATCTCAAAGGGAGTGCCGTCAATGAATACTCTGTCAGGTCCGCCATCTGAGCCAGCCGGTGTCAGTGGGTGACTGGAAGCATATGTGTGCTTCCGAGAGAAACTGAATATCCTCTTACTGCCTTTAGGATAGATGTGTAATACCTCCATAGTACATGTCTTGTGCCATATCTGGTGTTGTGGCATATACGGGACAATCCAGAAGTAGGTGGTATTATGCGGGTCAAGGAGAAAGTCATGGTTACCCTTAGTCAGCATTCTGTCAATCATACTGATACTGAAGGGAATGTTACCATAGAAGAACTGACCCGTCCACTGCTTGGTGTGACAATCATCTGATATGGACCAGTGCTCAAGAGCCGGATGATTGTTACCCTCGCCAACAGGCAGAGAGTCTCCATACATAGATACATCAAAAGCCGGAGTACCAAGTTTAGCTGTAGCTGTAGGGGAGCCGTGAGTAGTAGCCCATTTAGTATACTCGCTATTACTCCACTGCCAGTCTGATGAGTCTCCTGTGCGGGTCCCGACAGCTGCTGAGCCAAAGTGGTGAGTATGCGGGTGCTGTGGCTCATCCCAGAGGTAATCCACCTGATTGTCTGTGATACGGTATGTTCTGCCTGAGTCCAAGTGAGTATAAGTCATGCTGATGAAGTCTGGGGAACTGAAGCCGTGTCTGAGCATAACCCGGGTAGATAGAAGGGTCCTGGCGCCCTCTTTGAAGTGGCAGCCAGGGATAGAGTACTCATCTATCTCCCCTGATAGTATTTCACGACCGTATAGGTGTAGTGTGCAGGTCCCGTCAGTTCGGGATACAGGACCTGTCATCACCGTGGAGAAACCAATAGTGGAGGAGGTGTCCAAGGCCGAGATCCTGGACCTGGTGCCTGTGATATTTCCAGTGGCACCAGAGTCCACTACAATGCCATCGCCGTCCCGTGATAGTGCATAGGCCGAGACAACCGGGCTACAGGTAAACACTAGCCCGGGTGGTGGTGTGCCGTGTGCTGTCCAAGTGAAGCCGAGCCACCATGACATGTGCACCACGGCACCACCGACGGTGATCATGAGATCTGCCAGGTGTGAGGTGGTCTCGAGGACACTGCCTGTCTGATGCCAAGCCACTGAGCCAACACCACCGACACCTCTGTCCACTGTACTGTCGCCTGATATTGACTGGAAGTCCATGAGGTATAGAAACAGACACTGAATGATAACTGCCAGAATGGTTGCCAGGGTTAGAGCCGTGAGGTGTCGGGACCGCCTGCGGCGGCCCTCACTGTCTGCTGTTATAGTTGACCGGAATAGCTGTATTTGTGAAGCGGCATCGGGCGGCATACCCGAGCTGGTGAACTGGCCGTGGTCACTGTGAGGGTCTCCCGGGCCAGGTCCAGAGGAAGAGTGTCCAGCCCCAGAATCTGACCATTCCCAATCACAAGAACCACTGTTCCCATTGTTACCAGCCCAAGTGCCACCATTAGAGCCCCAATCATACAGTATCCCCGTCCCCGTCCCCTGGGCCCCTCCCCGTGGGCCCCCAGGTGACAGCAGTCTCAGTCTGTCCGAGGCATCCTCCTGTCCCTCAAGCATGCTCACATCTGCCATGGCACAGCCTAGGAAGCCGAGGACAACAAGTGTGGAGACAAGGGCATGTCTGTAGAAGGGTACACCCCCCCTACCTACACCCCTACGCAGGGCAGGTCCAGTGACGGGTGGTGGAGGGTCACAGTACTGCCCTCCCCCTGAGCCACGGGGCTCCGGGCCAGGGAACATATCAAACTTTTATGTCGTACGGCCAACACTCAAAATTTCCATCGGCCAAGTTTCGGCCATCTCGGCCAAAATCTAAAATTGCCCGCCGCAGGCGCAAAATTTTAATTTTAAGTATGACGATATCATAAAAATCGCACAATTTCGGGGAAATTTTCAAAATTTTACATAATTCGTCTCGGCCAACAAGCAAAAACACCCTCGGCCAAACCTCGGCCACAGCCTTCATCGTACGGCCACAGACCGGCCATAGGAGGTTGATATGTTCCCTGCTCAGGGCTGTCGGGCTCGTCCGAGGCCCCGACTATGGACCCCGCAGACACCCCGTGTCCGCTGGCAGGGAGGTCCATAGCCGTGGCATATAATCCAGCTCCTGCGGTGACAGAACACGGGCCAGAGCTGGGGGGGAAGGGCACTACCGGAGGCGGTGCTCGTGGTACCCTCGAAGTCGTTGCGGCCGGAGCCGGCAGGGTGTCGTACCACTGGGTGGGCTGGGTGTGATCCTCACACCACAGCCTGTCCCAGTGGTCCTGCTCCCTGTCGGTGAGGCCGGGAGGAGTAACAACCTTTGAAACCCGTGAGGGAAGGGACCGCCGAAGCTCCACGGAAGGGCCGGGCTCCGGTCCAGCCACAGACTCCAGCTGTGAGCTCCAAGACCTCGGCCCCCAAGCCCTTCCTTCCTCCCGGGTCTCACTGAGATGTTGTTCGGTCATTGACTGAAACCGAAGGTCACCTGCCAACACCATGTCAGCGAACAACCCGGAGCCAGGCTCCAGGGGTGTCTCGTGTGCGAAGAGCGCTGACACGGGGTGCATACAGGTGTCCCCATGCTCGGCATCGCCCGGAGTGTCACCCGATAACGGTGCGGTAGGATCCAACGTCTGTGCGGTCCCGTCTAACATCACACCTGCGTCGAGATGCGATTGAGTAGACGCAGGCTGTGGGTCACACGGTGAGCATGTGATGCTCGGGTCCGCACGGTAGAACGGTGAGAGATCAAGCGGTGTCACGGCAACGGCAGAGTCCATGCGGGCATCGACCGGTGGGGTTGGCGTGGTGTCACGATCGACACCACCCACCCCGAAGCTGCCAAAATGAACTCTCCCTAGAGAAAGGGAAGAGTACGGCTCCTGAAGATCTTGTTCATCGTAGCCAGCCTCTTCCCCTGCATAGCAAAAGGCTTGAAACTTTGCGGCAGCCTTTCTCTGGAGTCGATCCCATTCCTCATGTTGCTCCTGAGTGTAGGATTCAAGCTCCCAAGCATCCCACTCAGAGTCAGTCCACTCCTGCGGTGCCCAAGCGGGTGCATGAGAGGCCTCATCTCCCTGGGTGAGGTAGGCGGCAAAGGACAGGGAGCCGTCGTCAGGGTACGTGCACACCGACTCCGATGAGTCACAAATGTCCGGTGTGCCGTGCTCCCAACAGACTGCTTGAAAGGCCTCCTCCGAATGCTCGTAAGCTGCCTGGTAGCGAGCTGCCAGAACATCGGTGAAGGCCCCTTCGGCCAGAGCCTCGGGGTCAAGCCGCATGGAGTGTGCCGCCAGGTGCTGCATGTGTGTGCAATCTGCCTGGCGGTGCCTCCCACCGCAGGACCAACAGTTGCCGTAGAACTGTTTGGAACCCGGGTGGAAGGTGACTCGGGACTTCTGCTTCCGCCCCTTGCCCTTCTTGCCCTTGCCTTTGCCTTTCCCCTTCCTGCGGATTCCCTGCGGCCAATTCCCCCCCTTCGGCAAGGGGGAGGCAGCAAAACGGAAATTCTTCCCCTTCCCCTTAAAGGGGTGAGAAGACCGTCCAGGATAGTAAACATCACGCGGGCGGGTAGGGCGTAGGTCAGGGGCTCCCCTGGGGTCCAGACCGCCACGTTCACCGTGGCGGTGCCCTGCATCATTGTAAAATGCGCTTGTTAGTTGCTTCGCTTTCCCTAGTGTGTTGTAGACCCGCTGAATCGCGAGTCCACAGCTCACCAGGGTCAGCTCTGCCTGTGTTTTGACCTTCTCAATCGCGTAGTCCTCGTGCACTTGTTTGTAGGTGACGGGACATGTGCGACGGGGGAACAAACGTACAGCATCTTCCCTCGAGATGTCGAGGCTGGAGTGTTGCCCCAAGTCCGTCGCAGCGTTACTGACAGCGTCAGTGAAAGCTTTGATGAACTGTTTGGGGTTCACTCCTGCCGGGACCTCTACTGTCGGGGTAAAGATGAAGTCAGTCTTGTCGAAATCCTCGAGGTCAGGCATTACGTCCCTGACTAAGGCAGTTAAAATAACTTTGCCGTCGTCAGGGAAGTAACGATGTGCTTCCCGCACTGAAGCGAGCGCTGGACCGCCACAGAGATACTCCAACAACTCCTTAAGGAGTTTGTTTGCGTTGGGCATCACTGTGGCGGTGACGTCGTCCAGCCGGAAAGCATGTGCGAAAAGGGTGTTAAACCGCGTGAGGCGCGAGGTAAGCTCTTCAACGAGGGAGTCAAGTAGTGAGCGAGCATTAGACTCGTCGCCACAAAACCTCCACTCGTCGATGGCATCCCCTTTGCCACACAGCTTAGATTTAATTCCCCTTACAAGCGCCTCGATCTTCTGGTGGTCATCCAGGAAAGCTGCCGACTCAGAATCAAACTTCTTTTCAGCCGCTGACTGTTGAGATGAAGCCGCTACCGGTGTGGGCACCAGTTGATCGAATTGCAATTGCCTCTTAGAGGCACCAGCCGGATGTGCTCTCAACCTCGCTGGCGCCATCAGTTGGTAAGGTGTAGATAGAGGCCATGCCGAAATTTACAGTCGCGGTGCTCGAGCGTTAGTCAATAAAATCCAAGAATTCAAAATGTTCGGTGATCAAGGTTCTAAAAAATGCACAACAAAGTTCTCGCCAAGAGAAAACAAATTTACACTTGAACAATCTATAGAAAATAAGGGGAGGGGCTTCAAATGCGGGGTCAAAGGTTCAAAGTTTACAGCCGCGAAAGAGGGTAGGGTAAGAGAGGGTGGCGATCGTGTCGTGAGGCTTGATGTTGACGCGCGTGCTGCTTCGGAGACTGCGGCTAGCTAGACCGGTCCATCTTAGTCCTAGGCAATTGTGCTCACGTACGGAAAATCATCCTCTCTCTCACTCTACCCCTTTCGTGACTAGTGCGTCCTAGAACCTCATGCCCCGATCTTCAGCCCCGAGCCCCTATAAAGGCTTTAGCCAGCCATAATTGGCGGTTTTAAATAACCACCTTAGGCCGGTGGTGGGCGCAAACCTGTGAAAACAAACACACAGTGAAGCACTACAAGACAAGGTGCTACGCTCGCATATGTCAACCGTGAAACTGTGAAGCTATACACAAGATAGTACGAAGTGTTATAGCTTCCGCCGAAAGAATGTGATGACAGCCCCTAAAGTGTCAGATGTGGAAATGACAGATGCTATGAACTGTCTGACTACCGAAGTCGATATCGGAGATGGCGCTGATGACAGTGAAGAAGTCATAGTGGTCGAACCATATCGGTGATGACACAGATGACGATGACACTGTCGGCGTGCCAAATCCAGCAAATCTATTCAAAGGTCCGACGCCATGCTCTTCGATAAGAGGGGTCATCATCTTATAAACATCACACCACATAACATACTAGTCAGAATAGAACGGTGCAACGGAACATCTTGTGCCTTACACCAATCAGGTTTGGTGCAATAACACAAACAGGTAGGAGTCGGTGGTTATGGGCCTATGAGTCATACGAAATAAGAGCAAACCTCCGTCCAGTTCAGAAGCTGCTTGATGGTGGTGACTTTGAAGTCCTTGTGAGTTGTGTCCGGCTTATTCACGATCGTGAGAACCTGCGCTTTGATAGTGGCAATTGCCGCACCGCTATCGTCCTCTATTTTCCTTTTGTTCCTCTTCGATTCGCCTGTTTGTACAACCATGGCCACCCACATTCACGACCACAACCGCCTACACCGTGACACCGGCTCAACAGCGGGCCTAGCGCCTCCAATGATTCTCGACTTGGGGGGGCATGGTGTGGGGGGGGGCATCTAAAGGGGGCTCGCTTTGAAGGGGCATGCTCTTATACAACAGTTACCTGATTCCGCAGGTGCCACCCTCTTCCGACTCGGATTCGGATCCGCACTCGAATCCCGGCCCGGTTGCTCCTCTGTAGCTGTGTGGCACATGCCATCACCGTGGTGTAAGTTGCACGGTACTTTTGAAACAACTAGCATGTGCCACTTCTAAAAAGGAAAAGGGGGTTGTGTTCGACATTGGCAAACAGAGAGAGAGAGAGAGCTAGAGAGAAAGTAGATGTAAGTTACCCGTCATGTGAGTGTCGGAAACGGGCACCACGTTAGAGACGGCGGCCATCTGGGCTCCTGCAGCTGTGTAGCGCGTGCCGTGTTAACACGAATACGGGTTTACTAACCTTGACATAAGACTATGACAAGAAAGCATACCATGAATATGTTGGAGAACGCCTTGACGAATCCCCAATTGTAATCTGTCTTGAATGTCGAATAGTGTCAAGAGGGACTCCTCCTTCCGTAACCATTCCACGGTGCTCGAACTTCGTGGAAGGAGCCTCTTTCGCTCTGTGATCAACTGTTGGAGCAAGGCACGCCCGTCTGTCTCCGGGTCAGGGGAGTATAGGAAGTCGCAACCCTCCGACACGGCGACGCCGGTTGCTACCTCTACTAAGTGATAGCGTGCTTGCGGTGATCCCGACCATCCCATTACCTTGAGTGTTCCGTACGACCATCAACACTTAACAATACTTCAAAGTATGCACTTCACTTTCAAAGCCTCAACTTTCACGAGATGACAACCTATACTTGCTGGATGGGCTAGATTCGCATACCTGAAGGCAAATGAAATATGCGCCAGGAGGTTGCGTCACGAAATGCGCATCATAGGATCGCAACTCTTCAGTACTCGGCAGGTAGTGGATTGGTAGCGGGATTGCTTTCGCTGGTGTGCCAAAAAGTCCCGGAATTTCTCGGTATTCACTGCTGGGATAATCACTCTAACCTGTGGACATACAAAAGTTAACGACATTCCTCTAAAATATATCTAAAACATCCGTGATTTTATCAAACGACAACCGACCTTCGTGGCTGGCCCGGCATTGTAGTCGACGCATCCCATAGCCGACAACGTGAAGCCTTTGCCGACCATGAATATGGCATGACCCTGGCCCACACAAACATCAGGGGTAGCGAGGGGAGACTGCTCCCACTCTGAGCAGGCGGAGTGGGCGAAGTCCGTGAGCCCCGTTCCTTCCATAGAGCTCCCTTGGTGTATGCGCAGGTAGGCCAGGGTCTCCCGTTCATCCCGCACCAAAAGGGAGCGAGCACCGGGGATAATGGACGAGGGCGTGCTCGTGGCGTAGGCCGCCGTCACATAGCAAATGTCCGCAGGCCCCATATGGGTAAGGACATATGCACGTATGTCGTCATATGATACTGTCGGGTCATCCTTATTGAAGTTTATTGCAGGCTGGCCGTTCTCCATTTACCGTTGCGCCACCCTATGTACGACCATCATAACCGGTATTCAGCCCCCCTCCAACGCGGGCTTGGCACCTCAACAACACCAGGACTAAGCAAGGTTTGCCCTGTTGGCCTTATGTAAGCCCCCTCCAACAAGCCCCTTCAAGCAGGGACTTAGGCCACCTACCACGTCCTCCATTGTGCAAACGACCTGCTCTTTCCGGCCACTTTGCCATTGAGCAAGTGCACCACCGGATTCTCCTCGAAGAGACGCTGCACATTCCGGAAAACCTATACAACCATACACAACAAAGTGAGTAAACCCAGCTATTTACAGATATGATGCTTTTTCGGATAAATCATTTTTATCGTAGGATCTAGCAACCGCGTGGCTTCGACTTGCACGAGAAGCATCTTCCCGTTGCCACCTTTTGGATCTTCCATTTCCAAGATGGCTTTCAGCAATTGCTTTGCGGTCGGGTGGTCCTCGACCAGAAGATGCCCCGAAAATGCCTGTCAACCCCTCCAGTAGATAGACCCCGTTAGCGCAAGCCCCGCTCAAAGCGAGCCCCCTTCGAGCAGAGCCCCCTTTACATGGTCCGCCCTCCTAGCGGACCCCTTCGAGCAGACCCCCTCCTGGTGCGAGGTAATGAACTCACCTCA
Source organism: Cymbomonas tetramitiformis (assembly GCA_001247695.2). Lineage (NCBI taxonomy): Eukaryota > Viridiplantae > Chlorophyta > Pyramimonadophyceae > Pyramimonadales > Pyramimonadaceae > Cymbomonas > Cymbomonas tetramitiformis. Next base: position 65,614 of record LGRX02026608.1, on the reverse strand, counting down.
ACAGCTGGCGCGGGTGGGGGCTCCTTCGTGGCGGCCGGTGCCTGTCAACCCCTCCAGCAGATAGTCCCCGTTAGCGCAAGCCCCGCTCAAAGCGAGCCCCCTTCGAGCATGCCCCCCTCCAAGCGGACCCCTTCGAGCAGACCCCCCATGGTGCGAGGTAATGAACTCACCTCAACAGCTGGCGCGGGCGGGGGCTCCTTCGTGGCGGCCGGTGCCTGTCAACCCCTCCAGCAGATAGTCCCCGTTAGCGCAAGCCCCGCTCAAAGCGAGCCCCCTTCGAGCAGAGCCCCCTTTACATGGTCCGCCCTCAAAGCGGACCCCTTCAAGCAGACCCCCTCCTGGTGCGAGGTAATGAACTCACCTCAACACTGGCGCGGGTGGGGGCTCCTTCGTGGCGGCCGGTGCCTGTCAACCCCTCCAGCAGATAGTCCCCGTTAGCGCAAGCCCCGCTCAAAGCGAGCCCCCTTCGAGCAGAGCCCCCTTTACATGGTCCGCCCTCCAAGCGGACCCCTTCGAGCAGACCCCCCCTGGTGCGAGGTAAGGAACTCACCCCATCACAATGCGGAAAGGGCCTGGCACCTCAATAGGGGACTCACATTTACTTCATGCAAGGCCTCACCATCCGGTGGCTCAGACGACTTTGACGAGGGCTCTGCCTGTGCTTCCGGAGATGCGGCTTGCCCATCCCCTGGCGCTGGGACGCTCATAGCGTAGGAAAGAGGGAGCGGCAACTCCGCTTGATCGGCATAAATTGGTACGCCGTCGGAGGTGAATGCATAAACGACGGGCCGACCCGCCTGCGCTGCTACCTTTGCCGGAGCTTCGGAACATGCAGCCTGCACATCCCCTTCTTCTTCAAGTCCTGCTTTAGGGGGTTAACTTTGAGGGGGCTTGCATGCGGAGGGGGCCTGCTTTGAGGGGGCCGGCTGGAATGACAAGAGTGGGTAGTCCTAAGACTTAATGTTTAGGGGACTCACCACTGCTAGATCCGGCGTAAACCCCTTCCACGAAAGTGGTGCCGGGAGACCAGCGGCCGGAAAGCTCACGTTGGCCATCATCATGTTACTTGATCCCTTCAACCGCACATACATGAACGTGCTCTTCCTCCGGGGAACTTTGTGTGAGAGACCTTCAAGCTCCGCCGCCCGGTGGATGAGGAGGGAGGACCACATAAGAAGATGGTCCTTTGGCACCACCACTCGGACGGCAAGCGGTGGCGCCTTCCCCGTCCGGTACCCCACGTCGGTGACATAGTCATAGAGCTCCACGTGGGAGTTGGGCACGAAGTCGATGACGTAGTCGTCAGTGTGAGGCATCAACACGGACACGTCGGCGATGTTATCCGTGTCACAATGCCAGCCTTGCGCCTTAGCGCCGCTATCGGTAATCAAAAGGGCGGCGTCTTCCATTTGATACTGATGCATATCTAACCCTCCACGGGCGAAGACTTCCTTCACCGTGGCTTGGAAAGGGTCGGTAGAGTCCTTTCCAAGCTACAATTACAAACCCGCACAACCACCATTGCTCAGGAAGAAGGCTATAACTGTATGTAATGGCCACGCTATGGAGGGCGTCATCAAGAGGGCGCTACCAGGAGGGCACCACGTGGAGATAGAGTGCCACCTGGAACTAGGAGGGCGCACAATCTAGAGGTCTAATTTATTAACATACCTTCCGTATATCGCGGTGTTGGTCCTCCACGGTCTCCCAGTAGTCTTGCAGCTGGGGGAGGTCATTCTGGAGCCGGATGACATGGGAGAAGTTTTTCCCCCATCCGGAACAGTGAGGGCCATCGAATGTCTTCAGTTGAGCGGCGGATGTGCCCGGCATCAACCGCACCAGTACCATACCTGGTCCCTCCTGAAGGCTTAACAACGGCAGTTCTCCGTTGCTTGTCATATCCTGTTTACATGCAACATCCGGAATCCCCGTAATCCACAACCCTACAAGCCGCAGTACATGGTATGTACATGGTATGTAGAATGAATCGTACCATCATGGGGATCTGCCAATTGGGAAGGGAAGACGTAGGAGTAGCCTCGACATCCAAACATTGTCCATAGGGAGGCCCATCCTCGCCAGCCGGTGGCTGTAACCCCCTCCAAAACCTGTCACATGCACCGATTTTGAGGTACAAGAACCGTCCCCTTAGAGCAAGCCCTTCGGTTGCCTTCTTTAGTCAACCCCTATAGATGCCCCCCATCCCCCATCCAAGCAATCCCCTTCAAGTAGACCCTTCTAAGAGGTATTCAACTCACCGCAGGGCTGGTCATCTCAAGTTTCAGTTGTTTTAGAGAAGCACGCGTACTCCTGGTCTTGGTCTTCTTACCCGATGCCTGTTACCCCCTCCAAAGCATGCTCATGCCTCTCATTCCAAATCCATAGTTTTTTGTAAGGCATTAAAGTTAGATGCTTCCACGGGCATGGAGACAAAACCTTTCACGCCTAGGACCAATGCAATAAGAACCGTAAATCTCACCAAGAATATGTCCGAGGGCCCCATTAATTGGGCCCCGATGATTAGTTCAAAATGAATCGTCGGGTCTGCGTCGGATGGTGGCGCCCGCGGTTGAACGACCTCCATGTCATCTTCAACATGTCGCTCACCACGGGTTGAACTGGGAGTCGAAGTCGCACCCCTCACGCATGACCCACTGCTTCTCCATGATGGCTCCCACTGACGTAAGTGGTTCGAATAGGCCGTTACGTGGTAAGTGTGAGAATGGAGACCCGCCGGTCATTATGATGGACTCAGATGGCAAGGGAAGTGGATCGGAAATTGCGTTCATGCCATTGGATGACGTCGCCAACAAGCGAACCGCGATGATGGTCAGGCGTGTATCACATATCATGCCGGGGAAGGCATGCCTGCCGACGTTCTCAAGGGCAACATTCAAGCGGATGCTCTCAATGAGCCCAACATCGGCACCACGCATCATACATGGAGCAGTATAGCCCCATCGTTCGAATTCATGAAGAAGTGTGTGTAGATTGTCTGAAGGGACAACGATGCTCAAAGGATGATCACACGTACTTAATTTAAGATATTTCAATCCATACACTACCGAGAAAAGCAACTTGCTGGTCTCCCCGTAGGGAGAATCCATGTGCAGCTTCCACGATGTAGTCACGGCATGCATGTCGTGAAAGTTTGGAAATGATTCGTGGTCAGTAGAGTTCTTCTCTGCAAGCACAAAGAAGTCCGCATACAAGGAGAACAACACTGCAAACGCGTGATAAAAACCCGAACCGCGCGACACAAAATGTTCAACAAGCTGGTCAAATGCCAACCTATCATCTTCATTGTCAAAGTGATTTGCGGACAATGAGTACGATGATACCAATGATCTCAACAGAAATGGTCGCTCGTCATATACCCATGAGATGTCACCGGATCGTGTCGTGTTTGGCGGCCAAACAAATGACAAGACGTGGCTAATGTTTGGTTTAGTTGATGTCAATTTTATGACTTCAACAGCCCGCTTGGCCATGTACAATGGGATGGCTTCTCCACGACTCAAAGACAACAGCAGAACACCAATGAGTTTTAGGTGTTCTTCTTGTAGGTTCTCCTCGGAATCATCCAGGAAAAACGTGTTGGCCTACCCGACGATCCCCACATCCCATCCTATCGGTCGTTTAGGGTCATTCCCCATAGCGAGCCCTGCACTATAAGACTGGGCCTACGAGTAAACAAAGGCGCCGTTTATACACCGGTGGGAGGTTTTACCTTAGGCGAAAATTTCAGGGGGCGCTCCACTATAATGTTAATTTATATATTTCCAAGAGAAAATCTTGTGATGGTTGTATAATTTCTGCACACTGCGTTTGCCCCCTGAACTTTTCATCGTAAGTCTCCCACCAACTGCCGGAACTACTGCGCCTTCGTTGTGCCTTCGTTGTGCCTTCGTTGTGCCTTCTTTGTCGTACCTTTATTTAGCCTTCGTTACGCCTTCGTTGCGCCTTCGTTGCGCCTTCGTGACGCCTTCGTGACGCCTTTAACCGACCTTTATGAGAGCACAACGAAAGCAGGAAAACTTACCTAAGTGCTAGGCTCCGGAGCTCGCGCTGATGCGCCGACCAGTCCGCCCTAGCTTTCCATGCGACCCATGCAAGTCGCGCGGTTGCACGCTGACGAGCCACCAGGGCGACTCTGGCGCGTCGTTCGTTGCGCTGAGTTCTGTGCCCAGGTGCTCCAATGGCCGAAGGCCAATGCAAGCGCGGACCGACGTCGCTCCCCTTGGGGCGGCTCAACTCCTCTCTGGTTCCTGCTGACCCTGTACCTTGTGGGAGCTGGGTCCGGCGGCTGAGTCGTGACAAGCACGCTGCCGAACTCCGTGTATCCTCGCCGATGCAGGGGGTTCCCGTGCCAATCTATCTGGCCTGAGCCGGATGCTGGCCTTGTACTCTCTCGACTGGACTGAGTCCGGCAGCTCTGTGCAAATGACATCGTCAAACTCCTTTTCCACAGGAGTCCTACTGTCACTGGCCCGGAAGATCTCCAAGCGCCCTGGGGCACTGGTGAAATTCCCCTTCTCATATCCCGCGAAGAGAGAGACATCGGAGGGCGTCACTGGGTCTGGCACTGGTTTCTGACGGACGAGCCTACCACTCGCACTCCTGCTGGACACAGGGGGCAAGGAGAAGGGGACCGCTGAGGGGTTCAGACCTCTCGCAGAGAGGTCCGACTCCGACTCCGAACTAGCACTCGCCGCCGGCACCGGGGCCCCGGACGACGCACGCTCCTGACGCGCCGTTTGCCTTAGCGCAGAGCTCGACGCGAGCTTTGACACTGGCTCGGCTCCACTGACTCCTACCGGTGAGAGGGTTCTCGGTGGTGAGGTCCCAAGGGGCCCATCCGACAACCCTGGAGGGGGCCTCAAAGGCATATACACCGGTGTAGCCCCGGGGGCTCCACCGCCATCTGGCGTGAGAGTGCCCCCCTTCGCCGGAGCGCCAATCCCGACCGTCCGACCTGCCAGCCGCGCCCCAGAACTCCGAAGAATCCCGGCCGACCGACAGGGCCGTAGTGCGAGATCCCAACCGACCGAACCCGCCGGCTGAGTCGGGGGCGACGCCGACTCGACCCCGCCGACGGTGGCCCGACCGACAGACAAATTCGTCTCCATCAGAAAACATTATGCTTTGTGCAATCTAAGTATGAGTGGAGGTGCTGTATGCAATTTGTGACAACCAGCACCCGCCGATCCAGAAATCCACCACCGGTGCGCGAGCAATTCCCGGATACAGAAGGGACTCTAAGATTCAAAGGCTAGAGCCACTCAAGATCACAAACCGATCCGAAATCCCAGCAAAAGCTACGCAACTTCGAAAATTTTGCGCAGCGCTTCCGCCGCAGAGGGTCGAAATTGCCGGAATTTGGGAGCGATCTGGTCTGGACCGAAACCTACGGACTAAATCCGTGTATGCGCGCGCGCATACGCTACGTGTGCGTGCTAAGGCAACGGGCGAGCGCGTGCACGTCAACCAAGTCGTCAAGCGGGCAAATCCTACGCAGATCCGGCTTCAGGAGTACCTGAAACCACCAAAAAACGCTATCCCACCGACGCGAAACACCAACCCACGCAACGACATTCCAGATTTCAAGAAAGTACGAGGGGGCAAGCTACACGCGCAAAACAAGGACACATCTAATCAGAATTATGCAGGAAACAGTGGAAGCGACGCGGCAAAACGGACTAATTACCATTTTGTGGGAGGAGTCCTCTCCAGCTTCTTCACTTCTTACACTTTCGGAATTACACTATACTAACTCTCAAACGACCGCACGAAGTATGATTTCGATACTACGGCGGTCTACTATTCGGAATATGCTTTCAATATTCACATGTATGCTTTCAATACAATATACCGGTTTCGGCTGTTACGTTTTCGTACACAAATTATGTTATTTTTACTCAGTTCGAATATCTTCCCCGAGGCTAGCTACACTTAGAGTTCTTATACATTCGTGAACTCCATTCATAACTCAACTGTACTATGTACTCCGCACAGCAGTCTAGGTACCTCACATCAACATCATTCAGATCGATCCTACTGTACTCCGTACTGAGTACTTTTATAGTTGTAGTTGCTTTTTTGTACTTAGTCGTTTTCTTAGCCCTTTTGCTTGCGTCTCGGGCTCTTGTGCTCGCCTCCTAGCACAGCTTCCCTCGCCTTCGCCTTACACGCCCCCTAGTCACCATCTGGTGGTGTCTGGTGGTGCTATCGCACTCACTTCGCCCCTCGCCATCGTCCCTTTTGGGTTTCTTCCCATGCACTCAATCACGTCCCCTCTCCGCATTTTTCACTTTCCGCCTCCCTACCCCCTCTCCATCGACGCATTCGCTATGGTGGTGCCTGGCCGCTTTTGGCTCTGGCACCGTACATGGATTGGTTGACCATCACCTTGGTGGCACTTGACACCCTCCACCATCGAGGGCACCACCGCCGCCGAAATTCATCCCCACCAAGAATTAGAACAGACATCGGCAGTTTTGTGTTGTGACCTAGCAAGCCTAGACATGCAATTGTTGCTTAGCCATCGCCCACGCGGGGATCCGCCATTAGACGGACTGAAAAAGGTCCCATTGGGCCGAGTAACATTTGTGTACTAGCTAGGACCTAGGGTAAATTGTTGCATCCTGCTTGTGACCTCACACCTTCGGGGTGAGGTGGTGTCATGAAGGGGGTGACTTTGTGTCACTGACAGTCACCTCCCTTTCTGTGTCACCCCTCACTGTGAATGTCACTTGTAGTCTGTCACGTGCCATCCGACCGACCGTCCGAAACATAAAACCCTAAGTAATTTTGTTATCAAATTGTCTTAGCCGTTTTTGCTGGATTCAGTGCAGGCCACCGTAGGTCATAATTGCTCTGACTCCGTTTAGCTGTACCAGTACTCGTCAGTACTTGGTGACAGATACCTAGGTCACAGATCGCTTTATATTCGCTTATCTTTATAATCAGTTGACACTTGTATGAGCCTTACACAGTGACACCCGAAATATTGGCGTAACAATATATCTCACAGGTTATGGGGTGTCACCCCGCTTTTATCACTGCTGACTTTGCCATGATTGGCTAAGCTTTTCCGCTTGGCGGGGCGTTGGGGCCTCGCGAGGTGTTGAATTGGCCACTTTAGAGCGTGCGGTTTGCGCTATGTTACGGTGAGATTTTGGATTGGGAACTTTCGGCTACCCCTACGGATGTCTGTGTTGGATTTTGTCGTTGACTGAGCTTGATCACCTCTGTCGACTTCTCCTTGGCCGTCGCATCTCCGACTTCGTTGGTTTCGTTCGACCCCCATTTTAGCCTCACTCCGTAACTACATTGCCGTCGCTCGCCACCCCACAATTCGCACTTCGCCTTTTCCCCAACGCCCCTCCTATAGGAATTTATTATTCTGATGTCTTCATCTTCCATTAACACCCCCGCCGTGGACGCTAGAATGCGCCTTGATTCAATTTTCGCTAGGAACGTGGGTGCTCGCTATAGGAGCAATCCATAGTCAGCGCATGCCACCCTTGCTGCTGCTGACAAGACACGTGGCAATGCCGTCTTGCAATCGTCTTGGGACATTGATGTTGCGAAGCGTATTGCCAAGGACACGCTAGGTACCAAACACACTATTCGATGAAAATGGCATTCTCATGTGAAAATAATATTGCCTTATTTACCTCATGATCGGATTAAAAAACCGCATTTTAACAGTCAAAAACATACAAGTGCAGGTTGTGCATTAGATTTAATGGTTTTAATGGTACAAAATTGAGGCCAAATGCACTTTTTCGAAATCTAGGAGGAGTGAAAACACAAAGAACTTTTGACTCGGAATCTATATACACGTTGTACACATATTATTTACATGTTTTTTTCAGTCTTGCTTTACGCGTCCACTTCAGGTGCTACCGCTACCGCTACGCAATTATCAAAAGCTTCGTCTTCATCGGAATCATCCGATTCATTCAAGTCACCTAGGTCCTTGCGCGTGCGTTTGGATTGTTGTGCAAGCAAAGCGACGACTATCTGCGCGTATTGCTCGTTCGGTATACTCCGTTCGGGGTCTTTCGCATCCACATTCCATGCCAGCACTATTTCATTCTTATCGAAAGTCTCGGTAGACGGTCGGTCGGTGCCCCGGTGGCGCTGCGAAAGCTCCTGGGTGACTCGCAAGCTGCTTGCCGAGGTGCTACTTCTTGGTGTCGGTGTGCTTTTTGGGTTGGAAATAGCGATATAGCAGCTGTTGAGTTGACGGATAGCGCGCCTCCACCTTCACCAAGTACAACGGATCCGACCATTCGCTTCGCCTCAGTTGTACGCGGAAAGCGAACTTGTCGTTTTCAGATTCCACCGCGAGAGCCACTGCAAAGCTGCCGACTGTCATCTGGCCGTAGGTGACCTCCCACTGGGCGTTGTCCACGTACTGCTCTGCTTGCTTTTGGGCTCGACTTTGGTGTTTCCGTTTACCGTTGTACACTTCTATCGGCGCTCGATCAATTCGGCAGCAACGGCTGACCAATTTCGACGCCGATCCCGATCCGCGGATGCCGAGACGAAGCCAAAAAAGAAGACTGACCCGACGAGTAAGGGGAAGGGAGTTGCCACTGTCGATTCTGATGAAGACGACGACGTAGATGAAGATGAGCCAGAAGAGAATACTGAATAAATTAGCAGGATTTGTCGACCGCCCTGACTGATACTATCAGTCATGCCTCGACGGTATAGGGTGAAAAGTACTCTGCTCGTAAACATTTGAATAAAGAATGATACATGTATGCATATTTCGGTGTTTTCATTGTACGCATACTGCACTTTTCTAGCGTGTTGCCTTGATGTATCCCTATTTCGCGCATAAACATCACTAAACCCTGATTTTTATGAAATATATATAAATCCAAAAATGACATATGATAATGCCATTTTCATCGAATAGTGTGTTACCAAAGCGTCTTCATTTTCCGGAAGTGAGCCACATCGACAACTTCTATGGGACTCCTTGGTTACTGCATTGGAGGCTTCATTCGTTAACAAGGACTCCGCCAACGAGGACATTTTTGACCTCGTGGACGTCGACAAGGAGGTTCACCCGATTTTCAACGACATCTTACTTCGTGCGTTGGTGTCTTTGACTGCCCCACACTCTCCAGCTCGAAGGTGGGTAGATGCTTCGGCTCGAATTTCTCCGCGCGACGGTAAGCGCGCGCTCCTAGAGGTTACCAAGCGGCTACTGCCGCCTGGGCATCGGCCGCTCCGCCATCACGAGGAGCTTTTAGGCATTTCTTTTGGGTCCTCGAGGGACTTCTGAGTCCAGAGCCCTTAGTGGCTCAATTTGATGAGTGTCTTAAAAAAGCAATTGCGGCTTCTGGAGCCGGCTCTCTGGACGACAAGGCCGCCAAGCGACAGCTACTGGCGGCACTGGATGCCGAGTTTTACCGTGAAGTTATCACACCGCTTCGCCTTGACACCGAGTTGGCTAAGGTGGGCATCGAGGAGATCTACACGCACGTCCTCGAGGTTTGGTGGTGTGCAAACCCACATGGCCCTTCCACCCGCCCCAAGGCACCCGCGCTTATCCCGACGCACACGCCTTTCGGATTGGCTTACGCAGGTGGGGAGCAGCGTGACGTCACGGACTTCCTCGAGGAGTTTGCACGTATCGTGGGTGAGGCCTCTAATCTTCTTGCCTCGCTTCGTCGTGAGGAGCAAGACGGTGACCGTGACACGCCGCCGCCACGGGATGAATTTCCCCGTCGGCGCGGCGCTGGTGGTGTCAAATTTCCGCCGCCGAAGTGGCGCGACGAACGAAACCGTCGGCCCGACGGTAAGTTTCATGGGTGTAACCGTCGGGTGGGATGGAAACATCGTTTTGCGGCCTCCCCGCTCCCGGAAGGGGGAAATTGGTCTCAATCACGTCCCACACAAGCGGCACGGTGCATTTCTTTCCATTCTGCATCTTCGGCCTTCGTACAGGAATGCCCCCTCTGCCCTGGGCACTTTCATGACACGGCACGTTGCCCGGCGGTATGCAATTCGTGTGGTGTGGGGCTACGTAATGCCGCCATGGACTTGGACGAGGTCGTTTCGGCCTTTCAAACCGCCTTCGACGACGAGGACGACAGGGAATTTGCTGAGCTATGCCACCAGCACGATCAGCCACTGGTGCGTGGCGACCCAGACCCTTTCACGTACCCGGTAGAGCGCGATGTGGGATTGCGTGCGCACTATGCGGGCTTGAGCCGTGGTGCCTCGGACACCGGCATGGGGGATGTCCTAGCCGACGCACGAGGTGTGCTCGCATCCCTACGGTCTGCGGCTGCGGCTGCAGAGGTCGGTGGTGCTGCCACGGCCAGTGTGCACCTGTGCAGCCACCCCTACACCTTGGTACTTTGTCTGTGCCGCAGGCGGTGTGCGATGTGCCACCACCTGCCAATCACGAGATCGAGACTCAGGAGCTTTACCCGGTTTTGCCATCGGACCCGGCAGCCTACGAGTCTCCTTTTGAGGAGCCCTTGCAGGTGACCTTCATGGACAGGTTCCACCCGTCATGCCCCGACAACCCGTCACTTAATTTGTGCTCGATTGAGTTTGCTCAAGGGCAAACTCACCCGGTAGAGCTTTCCGTGATCGACGATGACACCGACTCGGACATTTTTTCTTCCCACGGAGACGAGATTCCTTCGGCCCCACCGACTACGCTATCACGTGTCGGTGTGGCAAAGTTGCCGAAGGTCTTCTCTTTTGCATCCCTAGCCCTGCCCGCCCTCATGTGCCTTGCATGCGTGTCAGCGGTTCAGGGTTCGGTGGTGCTCGATCGAGCCGCTGACTTCACCGCAGCAGTACATCCCACCGGTGACTGCCAACTGTCTGTCTGACTGTCCGTATGCTTTGCCTTTCGGATTGTCTTTTCCTTCTTTGGTTTCGGCAGTCTTGGGTTGTGACTTTTATATTTCTGGATTCCTTAATTTGCTCTACGAGTCTGGTTCTGGTTCTGGCTTCTGGTTCTGGGCTCTGGCTTCTGGTTCTGGATTCTGGGTCTGGACTCTGGCTTCTGGACTCTGGTTCTGGACTATGGCTTCTGGACTCTGGTTCTGGTTGAACATCTTTAACTCTGACAACTTCTTCAACTCTGGTGAACTCTGCAGCTTTGTGGACCACTTTGAAAGTGGCTGAGTAGCTTTGAGATTAGCTGTAGGAACTTGGCTTGAAAGCAGTATCCTGGCAGCAGTTTTAGAATGGGACCGCCCTGGCTAAAGCACAGGCCTCCCACTAGCAGTTTCCAGCTACTAGCTGTTTGTTGTTTCGGAACACTTTGCTTTGTCTGTGGTGAGCCGCTCTCTGCCACCTGTAGCAGCACTATGTGCAGTTACAGGGTGGTGTGCTGGATTCAGTGCACCGTAGGTCACAATTGCTCTGACTCCGTTTAGCTGTACCAGTACTCGTACAGTACTTGGTGACAAATACCTAGGTCACAGAACGCTTTATATTCGTCTATCTTTATAATCAGTTGACACTTGTATGAGCCTTACACAGTGACACCCGAAATATTGGCGTAACAATATATCTCACAGTTTTGCCCGTTCCCGACTGTTTCCTGAAGCTGTGAATATATATCTTAACTATATATATATCACACCCTTCGTGATTACTCGAAAACCTTGAGAGTTCAGTTTTGCCGCTCGATCGTCTCAGAATCCCAACTTCATCGCTTCTGAGCGTTCCGACAAAGCTTTGACCGAATATTTCTTTACACGATTTTAACGATAAAAACGGAGGGTCTGCTTGCTGTATGTGCTGGAATTGGCACTACGACTAGTTCGTACAGTCTAGTGTCATTCCCGTATGTCATATTCGGTGGTCAGCCTGTGTCACTCATCTCGGGTATATATCGTTTGTATATCCGAGTTTAGCGATCCGCTGTTTCACCGTCGGCAGCGGGTCCCCACTGCCTGAGCTGCTGTTTCCAGCAGGTTATGGTCCCTCTCACGTTCGCGTGAACTGAATTTTAGCGTAGAATTTTATTTTATTTCCGCCCTATCCTTCGGTTGAGCGTCTCCACGCCTTGTGGGACGCTTTAGAGATTATTCTACAGATTTTCTGGAAACGGCTGCTTTCGGCTTTAAGAGATTCCGACGGGGTATGATACAAGCGCGTGAAGCAATACTCGCACTGCCAGTCCTTCGAAGCGTCGGGTGGTGGAACTCTGCTGTAAGTGGACTTGTGTCGCTCAGCATTGTTCACCTCCCTCGATGGCTTCTTTGCATCATCACCGCCAGGCTGCGCTGGCTCCTTCTTGTTGTTGTCCCTGCGCCTGTCCCCAGTTATCCGGGCAGAGCTAGAACGCCTCATGCATGGAGGCCACCAGCTCAGGGAGGTCAAGCCCAAGTTGCCTGGCCTCATAGCAAGAGTACACGCAGGTCATCCTGCGAACGAGGTCCTGCTGCTGCGCCAACGCCCAGGCTTCGGCATCGTTTTTCAGCTTGTCCTGCACCTCCACGATAACCTCCAGGTCCTCCCACGTGACCTTGTTAGGGGCAGGATGGCTGACTCGCAGCTGCTCGGACACACGCTCCCTGTATTCCTTGATACGAAGCCCCTTGATGCATTCCACGATGTCCTGTCTGACAATGGAGTCCTCCACCATCTTGCCAGCGTTGAGCGCTGACTCCCTGCGGCGGCAGCTCTTCACGTAGGCGAGGCCATCTTGCTCGGTGGTCTGCGACTTGGCGACCAGAAGATCCTCCTTCTCCTTGGTACCCTTCATCAAGAACTTGGCCTCGAGCTCTGCAACGAAAGCCCCCAAGGCCCAGAAATAGTGAGAATCCTCCGTGCTATCTGTCCCTGTGAGACCCTTGGTAGAGGTTCCCTCCTCTCCCCACTCGTCAGACTGTTCACCATCAATATCGCCATCCTGGACCCTTCTGCAGACTGCCCATGTCGCCCCTGGCTTCAGCTCATGGAAAGGAGGTTGTGCACAGCGCACGGAGCCCTGGAAAGAGTCCCTCTCAGTGAGATCCTTCAGGACATGATACGCATGAGAGGCCACGAGGCCATTCTTCAAGTATGCAGCGCACCACCAGTCATAGGCGACTGAGGTGGAATGATCATCCCCTGCTAGGAACGAAGGCAGACCGTCCCATAATGATCTGTAATCTGGTCGGGAGTCGATTAGAGCCTTCTTCGCCTGTGGGCTGAGCGCATGGAAAGTCGCTGACCTCATGTGCCTGCGTACCCTGGACTCATGAGCCCGCTGCACCTTTGCCACCATTTCAACGAAACGCCTGATAAAGAGCGCCCTATCCTCGTTTTTGCCACCAGTGTAGCAAAGCTTTGTGTCAGCCTTGTCAAGTGTGTCACTGTCCCTGTCATACTGGTCCATCTCGTCTGAGCTATCGAATGCGAAGAGAAGAAACTGACTGGCTGCGGGCGCTGAGGCTGCCACTCCTCCTGAGAGTGCTGCTGCTTCTGCTGCTGATGCTCTTGCTATCGGTGTGGAGGGGCTGGATTCTGGAGCCGACCCCTCTGTGCTCATATAGCCAGTGTCACGCCTCTGACTATTCCTTTCCCGAGCCAATCGCCGTGCCTCGCGTTCTGTGGACTGGACAGCGGCGACGCTCAACTCCGCTTCACCCTCCGTGGTCACGTACTGCGCTAATGCTTAACGAGTGGGGCAAAGGAGGTGTATCCTTTCTCGGCGCAAAGCTTTTTCACCAGCAAGATGCAGGCTTAATTCAGGCTGGTTTAGGCCAGTGCACTGAGTGCCCCTGGATTCACACCGTTCCGAACAAGCAGGAGGGCGAGACGCGTATAACCAACGCAGACCCAAGGGTCCAACAATATGTCTCGGCGCTCTGAATCAACAGCAGATGCAGGATATTCGTATAAGAAAGGCTTAAAGCTGAGCCAGTGTGCTGTGCACCCCTGGATTAGCTGAGCCACTGTTCATCAAGAGCACAGAGACTGTCAAGGGAATTCTTTCTCAGCTAAAGTACCAGGAACAGCGCCACTACGCAGAGCTGAGGGCTAAGCCAGTGTGCTGAGCACCCCTGGATTCGCAACACCACTGCTCATTAAGGGTCCAGAAGTTGCCATGGAAGTTCGTTCTCAGTCCAGTGAGCAAGAGTGCAGGTCGCTACGCAGAGCTGGAGGCTAAGCCAGTGTGCTGAGCACCCCTGGATTCGCAACACCACTGCTCATTAGGAAGGTAACCGGTGTCATGAGGGCCTCACCAGTTGCCAGGTGCCGCAGGAGAGCTAGGAGAGTTTTAGCACACATCTGTAGGTGTTCCAAAAATAGCCAACAGCACTCCAGGCTGAGCCAGTACTCAAATCAGGTCTGAATCCACCAGATATCTCTGCCAGAACAGTAGATAATGTATATGGAGCCGACTCACTTGCTGCCTTCAGGGCTGATGCCACTGCTAATTCTCTTGTGAACACACTCCTGCTTCAGGCTTAGGCCAGTACACCAGGGGTGTCCCTGGATTAGCCGTCAGACAGGGTGGCACTGTCAGGGAAACCGTAGGGTGTAAGTCCACTCATACAGGTAGCAACTCACTGCTGATCCGCTTCTAATTAGTCGGCCCAGGCAGATGCCGCCGCTAATTAGCTTCTAGGTCGCACACTTGCCTTTCAGCTAGGCCAGTACACCAGGGTGTCCCTGGATTCACTTCAGACAAGGTGGTCAACTAGAGGGACCGCTGGAAAATAACTGCTCATTAAGGTGGTCATTCACCGCTGATCTGCTCTGTCGCTGCCGCCGCCCAAGCTGATGCCGTACTGATTAGCTTATCAGTGAAGCAAACCTGTCTGCAGTTAGGCCAGTGCACCATGGGTGCCCCTGGATTCACTGTAGAACAAGGTGGTAAAGCTGAGCATATCGCAGGATAACAAAAGGCCGCTCACTAAGCAGTAAATTCAGTGCTGATCCGCTGCCGCCGCCACTGGTGACCTTTTTTCGTGCAAGTACCACCAAGTATAGGAAAGAAGACGGGTCCGCCAGTGCACCTTGGGTGCCCCTGGAGTCGCCTGACTTCCGAATCCGCTGTCACAAACTGCTGCTAACTTCTCGCCAAAGGGTCTTTACTTCCGAATTAACACTGAAATAAAAAGCCGCTCCGCGCAGGACATTATTGTTTTGTAAAAGAATAAAAACAGCAGTAAAATATATTCATCAAAAGATCGGTATGATAACCAAAAGTACGAATTATTGTACAAAGCTGTGAGCAGAACTGTTTTAGCAGTCTAGCACTGGCACGCGAACAGCCACCTAGCACTTGCGAGAGCAAAACAATAATGAGTCCACTAGTCCTGACCTACGGTCAGAGCTTACTTATATCTCAATTCTCTGTCACATCTCCCAAAACTGTAACGGGCTTCAGCCCTGAAATCTTCATCTAGCCAATGGAAAGTCATTATTCCATGCCAGCTTTAACAATGTTACCGTTCACCACATTCTGACTGACACGTCAGTGGCAAAGTCGTAACTGTCATATCATCTTATCACTTCATAGTCACCCGATAATGACCATATCTCCTCTGGCAGGTCTACACCTCTCGAGCAGTCATCTTACGCGAGGTCTGTCATACTTGTCATATCTATCACGTCTGTCACCAGCTGGACAAACCCGGCGCGGTACCATGAGAAGCCGGCGTTTGTTACATCGCAAAGTAGAATCATAGTGCTAGAAGAGAACCGATTTTTTTGGATTGTAACCTAGATCTTACACATTGCTCAAGACATTTGAAAACTAGAGTGCGAAATGTGAATATGCTCAATGCGGCAGAGTTGAGGGCAACGTGCTGATGGATGGTATTGCAATATGCACACTTCAAGTATATTATGACACAGCAGGAAAGTGCAGTGACACCGTATGTACTTTCCGCCGAGAACTGATTTTTGATTGTTGGAAGCCGGGAAGCGATTCTGAAAACACTGATGAGAAGTTCGTGGTTTATACCGTGGTGTCTTGAAACCGTGGTTTAAACCAAGGTGTCATCACTGCGTTTCGCGGACACGATGGAAAGAATTTTCGATCGGACGCTTCGGTTCGGTTTTTTTATTGTGAGACCCGAAATTTCGTGGTTGGGACTGTGGTTGAGTTCAACCACGCGACGGTCTCACTCGACCATGGCCGAGTTTCGTGGTTGAGTTCGACAAACCTTGGTTAGCGAAGGAATATTTTGTGCACGTCTGCGACAGCGTGTGAGCCGACGTGTCTCGTTACGTGAGACAGTTTTGCTGGATTCAGTGCACCGTAGGTCATTATATGCATGACTCCGTTTAGCTGTACCAGTACTCGTACAGTACTTGGTGGCAGGAACCTAGGTCACAGATACACTTTATATTCGTTATTCCTTATAATCAGTTTACACTTGTATGCAAACTATTCAGTGACCAACCGATATATTACAGTATAATATATCTCACAGGTTATGGGGTATCACCCCGCTTTTCTCACTGCTGACTTTACCATGATTGGCTAAGCTTTTCCGCTTGGCGGGGCGTTGGGGCCTCGCGAGGTGTTGCATTGGCCACTTTAGAGCGTGCGGTTTGCGCTAAGTTACGGTGAGATTTCAGATTGGGACTTTCGACGACTTCTTCGAGTGTCCGCGTTGGATTTTGTTTTTGACTTGGCTTGATCACCCCTGTCGACATCTCCTTGGCCGTCGCGTATTCGACTTCGTTGATTTCGTTCGACCCCATCTTGTCCTCACTCCGCAACTGCATTACCGTCGCTCGCTACCTTACGATTTGCACCTCGCCTTTTCCCCAACCCCCCTCCTATAGGAATTTATTCTGATGACTTCATCCTCAGTTAGTACACCGGCCGTGGGCGCTAGAATGCGCCTAGATTCTATTTTTGCTAGGAACGTGGGCGCTCGCTATAAGAGCACTCCGCAGTCAGCGCATGTTGCACTCGCTACTGCTGACAGGACACGTGGCAATGCCGTGTTGCAATCATCTTGGGACACTGACGTTGTTAAGCGTGTTGCGAAAGATACCTTAGGTACTAAGGCTTCTTCATTTTCCGGAAGTGAACCTCATCGTCAGCTTCTTTGGGACTCCTTGGTGACTGCCTTGGAGGCATCTTTTGTCAACAAGGACACCGCCAACGGGGACATCTTTGACCTCGTGGACGTCACCAAAGAGGTTCACCCAATCTACAACGACATTTTACTTCGTGCGTTGGTCTCTTTGACAACACCCCACTCTCCAGCTCGAAGGTGGGTTGACGCTTCGGCTCGGATTTCTCCGCGCGCCCTACAAATTATTTGCCTGTCCGCACGCGTGGAAAACCGTCCGTCCGACGCGTGGATAGCGTATGGACACCGTATGGACGCTTTTTTTGCTAAATCCACACGTGTGAAATTGTCTAATTTGTAAAAGTGATGTTCATACGGTGTCCATACGATAAATCCACACGTCGTCCATACGCGCGCTTCCGTGTGGACGACGTATGCTAGTTTACCTGATTTTATTACGCGTGTGGACGCTCCGTACACTGCCCGACCGTATGGATAGGTGCCGTCCATACGCATGAACCGCTGGAAATTGTTGTCCACACGTGCGGACTGCGAGAAATGCCGCTTCTACCCCTCCTCAGCCATATGGACACCGTGGGGACGTGTCCCTGGACCGTACCGACGCGTACGGACGACGTGTGGACGGGCGTATGGACAGTGTGAGGCCCGTGCCGTGCCACTCTTTTGCGCTTGTCCGCACGTGTGGACACCCATTGCACCCGGGCCTGGGTGTACCCGAGCACTGCTTGCCCCCTCCTCAGCCATGTGGACACCATGTGGACGTGTCCCTGGACGTACCGATGCGTACGGACGACGTGTGGACGGGCGTATGGACAGTGTGAGGCCCGTGCCGTGCCACTCTTTTGTGCTTGTCCGCACGTGTGGACACCCATTGCACCCGGGCCTGGGTGTACCGCCGAGCATTTCCTGCCCCTTCATCAGCCACATGGACACCATGGGGGCGTGTCCCTGGGTCGTACCGACGCGTACGGACGACGTGTGGACGGGCGTATGGACAGTGTGAGGCCCGTGCCGTGCCACTCGTTTGCGCTTGTCCGCACGTGTGGACAGCCATTGCACCCGGGCCTGGGTGTACCCGAGCATTTCCTGCCCCTTCATCAGCCACATGGACACCATGGGGGCGTGTCCCTGGGTCGTACCGATGCGTACGGACGACGTGTGGACGGGCGTATGGACAGTGTGAGGCCCGTGCTGCGCCACTCGTTTGCGCTTGTCCGCACGTGTGTACAGCCATTGCACCCGGGCCTGGGTGTGCCCGAGCGTTACTTGCCCCTTCATCAGCCATATATGGGCACCATACGTAGGGGCGTGTCCCTGGGTCGAACCCATCCGTACGGACGACGTGTGGACAGACGTATGGGAGATCGGAATTCGCCAATCCTTACGTATGGGCGTCGAAATTGGAGCGAGTTCGTTGAAAGACGCGTGTGGACACATGCATTCGCACGTGTGAATGAGGGTTTGCCGCATGAATGAGCGGAATCAGGCGTGTGAATACAGGTGTCCGTACACAACAGGGCGCGCAGAACTTCACCCGCCTCCGAAGGCGACAGCGATGATACTGATATCAAGGTAAGGTTTGCGCGGAGTCCAAAAATGCAAAAACTTTTCAAAAATCTTTTATTTGATAAATAGGTTGCCCAGAGCACTCTGTACATATTGCGCACTTCAGGTATCAAATTGACCACGTGAATGAAAAGTTATGGTCGATACCGCTCGGCCACCCCCCATACTTAACCATACTTAAGCGCAAACTTAAATCGCTCGTATCTCAAAATCTAGATTTTGAAAAGTTTTTGCATTTTTGGACTCCGCGCAAACCTTACCTTGATATGGAGATGGATCTTGCCACTCGCAGTCGGAGTCGGCAGGTTGCAGCGCGCAAGAAGAAGCCTGGAAAGCAGCCAAAACAGCAGAAACAGCCCAGCAGCAGTGAGGGCACGGATGATGGCGACGATGAGCACTCCTCCGGTGTTGACGAGAGTCTATATGACCGTGGGATGCGTTTGGCATCGCAGAAGGAACACTTGGCAGCCGACTACCGGTTCGAGGACATGACTGTGGGCAGCTATGCCGTGACCGTTGCAGGCGGGGAAGCCAGCGACAAGTGTTGGTTCAACGTTATGCTCCCGGACGGCGGTAAGTCACTCCCACTCCATTTCGTGGAGGTGGTGGGGCAGCATGCCTCACGGAAGGAGATAACCTGGCAGTTCTGGTTGCCAGCACAGTCACGGAGAACGTTCGAGACGGTAGAACAACTCTGTGAGGCTGGAGCTTTCGTACGGGGTGCCCGCACCCTTCGCATGAAGTCTACATTTGACGTGAACGAGGTGTTGACATGCTGGGATGAGACCGCAAATTCTGGTGTTCAAGGCGGAATTCCAGGTTGTGAGGAGAAAGCTGAGCTTTTAAAAGCACTGCTGGAGAACTCTGAAGAGTAAATAAGTGCAGTCAAGAGTTCGTATGTGCATGCATGTACACATGTGGTTGTGCTTACACCCTAAATTGGTGTGACCACTTAGGGTTTCCCCCGCTAGAGGGCCATTTGCTCCAGAAATCTGCACGGAGATGCAAGTGCTTGATATTTTATTTGTTCAAATATGTTTTATGGCAAACTACATTATAACATAGCACGTGACGGGTCCATTAGCAAGAACCTTTACATATGTTACCCGCCCTTTGTGAATACGCGTGTGATAAAGCATAGGGTTTGAGGGGGGTTTTGGCAAAATTGTGCTGAAATCGATGAAAATATCAAACATACGATAAACAGGTACATATTTTCCCCTTTTTACTTCCATTTTATAACCTTTAATCTCGATCTAATACCATATGTGGATTTTTGGAACACTCCTCAATATGCCTAAGAGTCACGCGTAAGAATTCTGAAAACTCCGCCTCGTACGATGAGAAAAACTTCCAAAATTATAACCACCCTATTTTTTGGGCATGATATGTTTAAAATAATGTAAAAAACATCAAAACAATGACCTTCAAAAAATCTTCCAATTTAGAGCGCATCTTCCAATTAAGAGCGATCGTCGTTTTACATATATAATACATCGTGTATCATCCGCAATCATCTGAATCAGAACTACTACGGTCACCCTCGCTACTACTGTTACCATCGAGTTCACGGAAGAAATCTGCCTTGCGATCCAACTACACAACTTGCAAGCAATAAGTTCGTCGTCGAATGGCCAAAGGGGCAGCATTTTTTTGTACCGGGCAAGCCAAGCCGGCATGAAAGGAACATCCTGAATTACCTTCCGCACCTTGTTCGAGTTCTTGTACTTTTGCTACAGAAGTTTCTTAGCTAGCGGTCCCATATTAGTCGCGAGCGCTTCAGACCCCGTACCCACTTGATTGCACCGGTCTTTGCGTTGAGTGGCAGTCTTCATGGTGATGGTTTGTCTGCAAAGAATTCCCATTGTAAGGCATACACTGGATGGATGGTCCATAATACGCCATCCATTCGGTGTCCGTGCGCCGTCCGTCTGGACGGAACAACAGAAACTCGCAAACGACCTACAATCTTACCCGCGAGACGCATCGCAGCAGATCTTCGATCGTTTGCATTTCTGGCTGGGGGTGCGATAACCCACAATCGATGGACCTTCATCTTTCGCGCATAGTTGCGTGTGGTCGGTCCCCAACCATCACCAAAAATCACGCAGTGGACCCCGTGAATCAGGTTGTACAAGATATGCATCAAGTCGAGAAGGTAGTCCCGTACAACGTCAAAATCAGGAATTAATGCCTTTGATAATTTTTATCCAATTGAATTCTAGGACTCACAAGCCCGCCAACCTTCCAATATATATCCTAACATCATATCCAATTATACGCAAAAGATTATGCACGTTCTCAGTGTATATTGGGTCGTGTATCCACTCTCATATATCGAGTGCTCGTATATTCACTCGTATATCCACTCTTTTATGCAGCAAAAACTTTCTTCAAGGCTTGAAGAATGCTGTCGAATAGCATCTGCATTATTCACTTATGGCATTATTCATATATACATATCAATTGATTTTTTGAGCTATGAGCATCACCATAACTGGCAGTATTGTGCATTGTATGTACTCTAGAAATTATGGGTTGACAGTTTTTTAAGGTCCTAATTTGCATATGATCCGAAATTCCGTGAGTGCATGCTATTGTGAGCCATGACTGCGGAAGTATTATGGCTATCTATGAGGTGGTACATATGAGAGGGCACTATTGGGTCATAAACATGATATGTTTAATTGCTAGATGCATTTGGAAGCCATCTAGTAGGTGTACGCGGCTTCGGGCACTCCGGTCCTTGTGAAAGGACCGGCATTTTTATTTAATCTTCGTCGGTACTACCCCCGCGTTTCATTCCTCTCAAGCACATGCCCATATCGAGTATAGCACCCAAAAGAGGTTCGGAATAAATTCTTGGATACCCAAATATGGTGTCAAAACACTCAAATATCAACTATATCGAAAAAACACGACAGATAGCCCCAAATCACTTCGGTCCTTGTGACAGGACCGTGATTTTGGGCAGTAGCCATATATCGATACAATTATCACATATCCGAGATATGGATATACCGCGCCTTGTTTCGTTGTGAAGAGAATTTACTTTTCAGGAGGTCGATGTATAATGAGAAGCTCGGCCACTTCGACCGCGCCAGCGTACCCCCGCGCCAGCGTACCGCGCCAGCGTACCGCGCCAGCGTACCGCGCCAGCGTACCGCGCCAGCGTACCGCGCCAGCGTACCGCGCCAGCGTACCGCGCCAGCGTACCGCGCCAGCGTACCGCGCCAGCGTACCGCGCCAGCGTACCGCGCCCGCGTACCGCGCCAGCGTACCGCGCCAGCGTACCGCGCCAGCGTACCGCGCCAGCGTACCGCGCCAGCGTACCGCGCCAGCGTACCGCGCCAGCGTACCGCGCCAGCGTACCGCGCCAGCGTACCGCGCCAGCATTTTGTAGTTCGTACGTTATCCGTACGGCGTCCGTACGGCGTTCGTACGCTCGGCTTAGGTTTCTAGCGTATGGACAACGATGTTCATACGTTCCATGTCACATCTGCGCGCATGCACCGACACTTACGTCAAGGTTGTAAACTCGTCGTACACACGTTAGATTAAGGATGGACGCTATGTATTGTCCGTGTGGATGCCGCAAGCATTCTAGTCCATACGGTTCCATGAGAGCGGTTGTCCACACGCGTGGAAACGCCAGTTAGCTGTCCATGTGGGTTTCGTACGAATTTTCGTATGAATTGGCACATTTTCGTACGTCTGCATGTCCCATGGACGGTCTGTCCATGTGGTTGGAAATATCAACACATTTTGAACAGTCCGCATGGATGGATAGCAAAAGCACACGGTGAATTACGTGTTTTCGTACGACTTTGTAGTGTTTGTACGTTTGTTGTTGAAAACTGTCCACACGCGTGGAAACGTCAGTTAGCATTCCATACGCTGTCCATCCGAGTTAGCCTTGACTGTCCGTATGATTCATGTCCCATGGACGGGTTTTTTACACGCACGGACGCAAAAAAAAGCTGACCTCATGGAAAATAAAAACATAAAAACCGTATGGACAGCGTACGGTTTCCCGTACGGACAGCACATGGAATTGAAATTCGATCGGGAATACCGTATCGAAAAATACGATTAAAAAATCGCGAACGCGTGACACATGCGATGCGATGGGCAGTATTAGTGACACCCCCCGACTGTGTCACCCGTGTCACGTATAGCGAAACAGAGTGACACTTAAAGAGTGACAATTAAAATAAACAGAGTATCCAGTAATCGTCGAAGGATCTTAAATCGATATGCGATTTCTCCCGTCCGTTGACGATTTCTCCGTTCGGTTGACCTCTTCAAATAAGTTACCGATACAGTAAGGCTCTGAGGCAAAAAGCAATTTTGGAACTGAAGCAACCCCGCCACGGCAGCACACGTATGCCTTTTTGCTGTGCTTTTTTGTTTTTGGCATATTTTATTTGCTTTCATTTATCACAGCGAGCACCCTGTGTTGAGGTGAGCAGTCTCGTGTGAGCGCCATTGCGCGGTGCTCCCAGCTCGATAGCATCCTGAATACTAGCTCGGCGTGAGGGGGTGGATTCCGCAAGTTCCGTTATCAACGGACTAACGCGCGTTGGTTCGAATCCAACCTACTCCGCAGTGACAGTTATCGACTTGTATTGAAGTGCTCTTTTGCTGAATGGGGTTGCTGATATTTGGCTGATTCGAATACAATGAAATCCGCAGTGCGTGACTTGTTAATTCCTTATGTGCTCAATGACTGAATGGGCTTGGCGGTGTTTGGTTGTATGTGCGCAGCAGCCAAGCCGACGCGCGGTGCCATCGTAGGTCTCCAGCACTATTAAGAATAGGATAGTTGTCCGGTACGATTATGTGGTTTTCGCAACCTTTGTTACGGCATATCAGATTTCGTGTTTACTCACGTTTGTGAGACGCGCATCTATTGACGTGGGTTGTGCACACTGCAGGTACCATTGGAGCCCGGATCGCGCCATCCCACACCCGCACATGCGCTCTTTTTCGCAGGCCAGGCAGGCCAAGCGATATCATAGATACCATGCACATGCGCACGCAGGATTTGCGGAGCCCCCAAGGAAGCGATCTGTAGAGCCCTTAAGTAATAGATCTGTATATGTGTATGTAGAGTACTTAGTTTATTTAGGAAAGTAAACATATTTTAATGTAAACGTGTTTTTGCTTTATGTGATTGCTTTTAAAAATTGTACTGCTTTCGAACATGTTAGTGTGCCTGCTCGCATACCCGCACTTCACTCCGTCACAAAGCATTTAATATTCATTTAACCGGCAGTAGCATCCGCATATACACAGCATTGCCTGCGTTGTGAAATAGGATAGAAAGGTGCACAGGCACAAACCCTGAAACACACACGTACTGTATGCCGTAAGACTCCTTGTCCAACCGTATGGACCACTCGGTCCATACGGGTGGAGTGAGCGAAGTGAGCCCAATCGTATGTAGTCCATACGGGTGCAATATTCAAACAATATTTCAATATATCCGCACGTGTGGACTTGGTAAAGTGCAAGTCCATACGTGTGGTCACCTTAGTCCACGCGCACGGATATCGCCGTTCGTGCGGGTGAACTGGTTGAAATTGCTGTTCATACGTATGGACGGTATCGTCCATATGCATGGAATTGTATTATTATAAGCTATCCACACGTACGGACACCGACGTCCATACGCGTGGATCGGTGAAATATGTTGATAAAACCATCGTCCACGCGTGCGGACACCTACGTCCATCCGGACGAATCACTGTCCGCACGTACGGACGCACATAATCACGCGTGTGGATATATTTACTATTCTTATCCTTAAGCTCTTTTAGCAATGTCTCTGTCCAGACGTGCGGACACCTACGTCCATACGGATGAAAGACCGTCCACACGTACGGACGTATATGTCCATACGCTTGGATATGTTGATTGTTCGTATCCGCATGTTCATATGTACATGTTTATGTCCATACGTACGGACGGCTACGTCCATACGTGTGAACATGCCGATCCATACGGGTAATAGGCCCATCCATACGTATGGATGCCTACGTCCATACGTGCGGAATAGAGAATTCTGATCGTCTATACGACTGTCCATACGGTGTCCATCCGGTGTCCATCCGGGTGTCCATACGGTGTCCATGCGGTCTTCCATACGGTGACCGTGCGGTTGAATAGTGCCTCTGTCCATGCGTATGGACACCATGTGGACATGTTTTCTGTCCATACGGTGTCCATACGGTCGTCCATACGGTGTCAATACGAAATCCTTACGGTGTCCATGGGACATTTTCATATGGACACCACAATTACGCGTCGTCCGTATGGTTCTTACATATGCATCAAGGTTTCGCCAGAAATCTGTCCAGACCGTCCATACGGTTGTCCATATGGGTCCTTACGATGTCCATACGCTGTCCATATGCAAATCCACACGGATGAATGGAGCAATAATCCGTAGGGGCGACGGTAAGCGTGCCCTCCTTGAGATCACCAAGCGGCTGCTGCCGCCTGGGCATCGGCCGCTCCGCCATCACGAGGAGCTCTTGAGCATTTCTTTTGGGTCCTCTGTTGATCCAGAGCCCTTAGTGGCCCAATTTGATGAGTGCCTAAAGGCTATTGCGGCTAGCGGAGCCGGAGCTCCGGACGACGAGGCTGCCAAGAGGCAGCTCCTAGCGGCACTGGACACCGAATTTTACAAGGAGGTGATCACCTCGCTTCGCCTTGACACTGAATTGGCGAAGGTGAGCATCGAGGAGGTTTACACTCACATTCTGGAAGTGTGGTGGTGTGCGAACCCTAATGGCCCTCCCACCCGCCCCAAGGCAGCCGCGCCTATCCCGACGCACACGCCTCTCGGATTGGCTTACGCAGGTGGGGAGCAGAGTGACATCTCGGACTTCCTCGAGGAGTTCGCTCGTATCATTGGTGAGGCCTCTACCCTACTTGTCTCCCTCCGTCCTGACGAGCGCGAGGTTGCACGAGACACGCCGCCGCCACGGAGTGATTCTCTCCGTCGGCATGGGGGCGGTGGTGTAAAATTTCCACCGTCCAAGTGGCGTGACGAGCGGAACCGTCGGACCGACGGTAAATTTCACGGCCGTAATCGTCACGTGGGATGGAAGCATCGCTTCGCGGCCTCCCCACTCCCGAAGGGCGGGAATTGGCTTCAATCGCATCGGCCGCAGGGTGCTAGGAACATTTCTTTTCACTCCGCATCCTCGGCCTTCGTACAGGAGTGCCCCATCTGCCCTGGGCACTTTCACGACACGGCACGTTGCCCGGTGGTGTGTGGTTCGTGTGATGTGGGGCTTCGTAATGCCGCCATGGACTTGGACGAGGTGGTTTCGGCCTTCCAGACCGCCTTCGACGACGAGAACGACGAGGAATTCGCTGACCTGTGCCACCAGCACGACCAGCCACTGGTGCGTGACGACCCTGAGCCCTTCACCTACCCGGTGCGGCACGACGTGGGATTACGTGCCCACTATGCGGGCTTGGGTCGTGGTGCTTCGGACGCCAGCATGGAGGGTGTACTTTCCGATGCACGGGGTGTCCTGGACTCCCTACGGTCTGCGGCTACAACTGCACAGGTCGGTGGTGCTGCCACTGCCAGTGTGCAGCCACCTCTGCATCTTACCACTCTGTCTGTGCCGCAGGTGGTGTGCGATGCGCCACCACCTGCCAATCACGAGATCGACACTGGTGCCTATTCTACTAATCTTACGGTGGGTTAACCCGCCGTAAGAGGAATTTTCGGCGGCCTCTAGTGGTGGCGTTATGAGGTCTACGGTGTCAAACCTATCGATTTTCAGACAGTTTATGAGTTGAATGAGAGCTGAGGAACATACTATGGATGGATGCGATGTGCCCCGTGTGTGTAATGCGCTCGCGAAGTGGGGGGGTGTAGCGGGTTCCGATCATATATGCTTACGGTGGGTTACCACATAATTTTGTATATTGGTAGATATGTGGCCTTCCTCGATGGCCCTTTGGAAATTTGGAGACCTATGTTGTCAAGTTCTCGGGTTGCTCTTTCTGCAGTGTCTTGTCAAAAATTTCATTCGAGGCCATCTTGACCCTCAAAATGTCACGCGAAGTGAGGGTGGTGTGACGGTTTTTTACGCTATATGACACGATTTATATGCGATAATTGGTTTGCCGGTTTGGGTTTGGGTTTTCAGGTTAACAAACCCGGATACATCCGATATAATTCTTCGCGGATGCCTCTTGGGAGTGTCTAAAGTCATCCTGCCACCATGAACATGACCAGGGGGTCAGTTTAGGGGCTGAAATAATCGTTTTACTTAGGGTTTGGTAACCCACCGTAAGGGGTCCTTACGGTGTGTAAACCCACCTTGCGTAGAATAGGCACTGGACTATACCCGGTTTTGGCATCGGACCCGGCTTCTATCGAGTCTCTTTTCGAGGAGCCTCTCCATGTCACTTTTATGGACCAGGTAATGCCGGCATGCTCTGACCCCTCCCTTAATTTGTGCTCGATTGACTCGGTTCACGAGTCGATTCACCCGGGAGAGCTTTCCGTGATCGACGATGACGACGACTCCGACAGTTTTTCTTATTCCGGAGACGGGATTCCCTCGGCCCCACCGGCTACACGGTCACGTGTCGGTGTGGCAACATTGCCGAGGGTCTTCTCTTTTGCATCTCTAGCCCTGCCCGCACTCATGTGTCTTGCATGTGTGTCAGCGGTTCAGGGTTCGGTGGTGCTCGATCGAGACCCTGAATTCACCGCAGCAGTACATCCCACTGGGGTGACTGCCAACAGTCTGTCTGCCTTGCCGTGCTATTTTACTTTCGGCATTCCTTTTCCTTCTGTGGTTTCGGCAAGCTTGGGTTCAGATTTTCACTTTTCGGAATTTCTAAATTTGTTCTACGAATCTTCTACTGGTTCTGGCTTCTGGTCTTGGCTTCTGGATTATGGTTCTGGCTTCTGGTTCTGGACTCTGGTCTCGGGACTCTGGTTCTGGATTATGACTTTTGGACTCTGGTTCTGGTTGGACATCTTTGACACTGACGACTTCTTCAACTCTGGTGAACTCTGCAGCTTTGTGGACCACTTTGAAAGTGGCTGAGTAACTGCAAGATTGAGCTGTAGGAACTTAGCTTGAAAGCGGTAGTATCCTGGCAGCAGTTTTAGAAAGGGACCGCCCTGGCTAAAGCACAGGCCTCCCTCTAGCAGTTTCCAGCTCCTAGCTGTTTGTTGTTTCGGAACAGTTTGATTTGTCTGTGCTCCGTTCTCTGCCACCTGAACAGCACTCCGTACAGTTACAGGGTGGTGTGCTGGATTCAGTGCACCGTAGGTCATTATATGCATGACTCCGTTTAGCTGTACCAGTACTCGTACAGTACTTGGTGGCAGGAACCTAGGTCACAGATACACTTTATATTCGTTATTCCTTATAATCAGTTTACACTTGTATGCAAACTATTCAGTGACCACCCGATATATTACAGGTATATCTCACAGTTTTGGACCGTGGTTGAGTTCGACAATGAAAATCTCGACCACGGGGGGGGGGCTCGGTCGAGATTTCGTGGTTGAACTCAACCACGTTTTGTCGAGTTCGTCAGCCATCGTCATCCAGATGCAGCAGATGTAGAATTGAAAAATTAATTTGGGAAATTCACAGATCGACTCGACTGACGCGCTCGTGTAACCGAGATGTCGAAAAATCGTACGCGACTCCACGGAAGAAACTCCCAGTACTGAAGTCGCGATGACATACAGTGTCACCGTGGTTGAGACCGTGGTTGAGATCGTGGTTGAGTTCAACCACGAATTTCGTGGTTGAGTTCGATTTTCGTAGTTGAACTCAACCACGATCCGACGCCGACGCGACGCGGATACCCCCCTACGTAGGCAGAATATTCCGGGGATCTATTCCAAACCGTGGTTGAGTTCACTCAACTGTGGTTGAGTTCGACCATGGTCGAGATTTCGTGGTTTAAACCATGAACTTCTCATGAAAACTGATGGTTTTCTGATCAGTGTAGTATGACAGGCAGTATGACTGTCATACGGAGCAGATCTGAAAACTGAGGTTTTCTGATCAGTCGGAGGCCTAAGAGGCCAGCAACGGACTGAGAGGGCCTCTTGCGGTGTTACTGTGATTGTGTGGACTTTCGTAACACCGTAAGTTTTTCAGTGTATATTTTCAGTGTGTATCGTATATCATTATGGAGTGGTTTACCGATCCGATTTTGTGTCAGAGACGTATTGATGATTTGCACGCGCAGCCAGCGTACGCGACCGCTTTTGCTGCTTTCCAAGATGGAGAGGACCTCACGCAACCGCAAATGAAGTTGATGCGACAAATGGAGAGAGCGTCAGCCCGACTTGCTGAGCTTAAGGGACTGTCGCAAGTAGCTTCAGGTGACCGAAAGCGTCCGTGGGAGGCAGCAGTAGACCTCACTCAGCTTCCAGGGTCCGATCGCCTAGAATTGACCCGCAACGATGATGGTAAGGACAAGGGTCTCCGCAAGCAGTTTTTAGAGACCCAGCACCACTTCGTGGCACACTCAGCGTCGCAGTTGGCGCTTAATGATGCCAAGAAGGAATTAGAAGGTGTGGAGCTACCTGAGACCGTCACTCTTGCCTTAGAATTCTTGTCAGAGACAGCGGAGAAAGGTGTTGCTCGCGCCAAGGCGCGCGCAAAATTTTTGGCGTTGGTTTCGGACAAGGGCCCTGAAGTGGGCTGGAAAATCTGCGAGAAGCTAGAGCGTAAGTCGTACGCTGAGGATGAGGAAGACGAAAAACTAATGCGGAAAGCTGAAAAGGAAGTTGAGGCAGAAAAGATGCACGCCGCGCAAGCTGCGGCTGCCAAGGGGCGAACTAAGGGCCTAGGCAGGGGTGCCTATGCTGTGTCTCGTCCGACTGCTCCTGGAGCGCCTCCGCCACCGCCGCCTGTTCAGGCAGGACGTGGCAGCCAGCTCCAATGCTGGAATTGTAACGAGTGGGGGCACCACCAAAACCAATGCTCGCAGCCGCGCCCAGCCGGCAGAGGCCGTGGCAGAGGCACGGACCGTTGAATTGTGAGAATGTAGAGCCACGATGGCTAGAACAATGAGCTTAGCGGAATGCTTTGCAGTTGAGGTGGAATGCCCAACTTAAATGTAACTTTTGGGGACGAAACCCTAAATTGTAATGAACTTTTGGCCCGCGGGCTGTTGTTTCCTTGTGTTTCAGGTCTTGAATTGTCTGAGGAAGAGATTGGCGAGGCCGTACCCTTGTGTGAACAGGACGTTCCTGTGCCCCGTGTTGCGGGTAGACTTAGGGAACGAGCCTCTTTTTGGCGGACCTTCGTCCGCTCTTCGTACGTTATGTCTTGGATTGAGAGAGGTTTTAACTTGAAGTTTAAGGATGGCAGGGCTCCGCCCCGAGTGCACCTGCCGAATCACGTGTCTGCTGTTAGGCATACCGCCTTTGTCACTGACGCTGTGCAGGAGTGTGTGCTTATGGGCGCCTTGAGAGAAGTATTCAGCAAGCCGCGGGTTGTCCTACCTTTAATGGTGGACGACTCTCGGGACAAATTACGGCTGATCTTCAACGGTAAGTGGCTCAATGCCTTCTTAATCTTTCCTAAGTTCAAGTATGAACACCTTCAGCCTTTTGTAGACCTGCTTAGGAAGGATGATGGGTTGTTTTACTTCGACTATAAGTCGGGGTACTACCACGTTGACCTCCACGAGATGTCTCGTACCTATGTTGCTGTTGAGTGGCAGGGTAGATTCTTTGAGTTTTGTGTGCTGCCTTTTGGTCTAGCCCCAGCTTGCTGGGTGTTTACGAAGATTAACAGGGAGCTCGTAGGTAAGTGGCGGGGCCTCGGATTCCGTGTGCACCCCTACGTGGACGACTTTGCTTTTGCTGTGAGGGCTCCTACTCTCACGGACCCCTCGGCTTTGGCTGTACTGTCCCGTATTATGCGGGACGTGCGGGAGGCAGGCTGGCTCGTGTCTGAGCTCAAGTCTCAGCTGTTTTTCACACGTGCCCTTGTGCATATTGGCATAGGCATAGACCTGGAGGGGGGGGTCTTGTTCGTGCCTGAGAAGGCTCTGAGCAAGATCCGTGCTTGTGTGTCAGACTTGTTGAGGCTATTTCATAGGTTGCCTCTGAGGCTTGTGGCTAAGTTTGCAGGCTTAGTTAATGCACAGTGGTTTGTACTAGGGGGTGTCACCAGACTGTATGCTAGGGCGGCTGCAGTACTCATAGCTGACACCCTGACTTGGGGCTCGTGGGCTTCTCATGTCCCGGGTACTGATGCTCTCCGGGCAGAGCTTGAGTTTTGGCTGACAGACGGCTTTCGTAGGCACCAGAGAGGCATTTGGGAGCCCAGGGGGGCGGGGCTCCAGCTGGAGACAGTCCATGCGGACACCTCTGAGGTGGCATGGGGTTCCTGGCTGGAGCAGTCCTTTGGGGGACCTGAGTTGCTTGGCCACAGTTATCTGACCATGTCGGACAGACTGAAGTCATCCACTCTCAGGGAGCTCAGGGGCATTTTTGACTCTCTCCGAGCATTTGATGTGGCTGGCAGGCTGAGAGGGAAGAGGGTGCTTGTCATTTGTGACAACCAGGCTGTGCATTTTGTCATTGAGTCTGGCAGCAGGCATCAGGAGCTTCAGGAGCTGGCTTTAGCGGTGCATGATTTCTGTGCTGACCACGGGGTGGTTTTGTCCTCCCTTTGGATGCCCAGGGAGTTTGAGGCCCGGGCTGATGCCCTGTCCAAGATCAGAGACCATGATGACTGGATGGTCAACCCGGCAATCTTTCGGTGGGCTGACCCATGGATTGCCGGGGGGTGGAGGCACACCCGGGACAGGTTTGCAACTGACAAGAATTGTCTTGTTTTTGACAGTGCAGGTGCCCCCTCCTTCAACAGTGCTTGGCACTGTCCAGGTACGTCGGGGGTTGACACTTTCGGTCAGACGGATTGGCGGGAGCACGTCAACTGGTGCAATCCGCCTTTTCGGATGATCGGGAGGCTCCTGCTGTTTCTGCAGGCTGAGAGGGCTGCAGCCTCCATTGTGGCCCCGGTCTGGACTTTCCAGCCGTGGTGGGTCTTGCTGTGTCCCGACGGGGTTCACTTGGCAGACTGTGTGGTGCAGTGGACGGAGCTCCAGCCCTCTGCGGACACCTTCCTCCCTGGCCTCGGAAGGGCCAATGAGGGGGGGGTGGGCCTGCCGGATTTTCGGGTCCTCCTCTTGCGGGTCTCCTTCGATGAGAGGGAGCCTGCAGGCCCCGGTCCCCGCTGTACCTTGGGGGGTTGCATGGCTTGTGACTGGGGTAGGGGTATGAGATGGGGGCTGCCTTTCATGCAGGCATCGTAGGCACTGGGGAGCAGTGGGCTGGGCTGCAGTTCTCCGTGACGGACCCGCTGGAGATGCAGCTGCGGGCAGACATGCTGTTGGCGGTGTCCGGCACCCGTGAGGCTAGCACCATGCGGGGCTACTCTCGGGTGTTCGTACGGTACCAGGCCTTCTGTCAGGACCGTGACCCGCCTAGGGTGCCTGTTCCTGCCGACCCGGTCACGGTGGCTATGTACTTGCAGTACATAGCCAATGCGGCCAGGACGTTCTCTGTGGTGAAGACCGCTTCGGCTATGGTCTTCACTGCTCATGATTTGGCTCTGGTCCCGGCGGACCGGAACCCCACTTCTCATCGGCTGGTGGCCGCGGTACGGGAGGCAGCTCACAGGAGGCTGGGGGACAGGCGGCTCAACAGGAAGGAGCCGCTGGAGTTTGCATTTGTGCAGAGTGGTGCTCGTTGCTGGTTGATGCTGGGAGGTGTCACTCGGCAGATGTTTGCTACACTGGGTTTGGACATGTGGACAGGCTTCTGGCGGTATGACTGTGCGGAGAAGGTGAGACTGCGGGATATGAAGTTCTGTGAGACCCACATGACCACCTTCCTCGAGAAGCGGAAGACGGACAAGTACAGGTATGGTCAGCTGGTGGAGGTTGCCCGGGCGGCGGAGGGGCAGCCTTTGTGCCCAGTGGAGGTCAGTCAGAGGTGGGTTGACACTCAGATTGCACGGGGAGTGCAGCCCGATGAGCCACTGTTTCAGCAGATTGATGGCAGGCGGTTTCAGCGGGACCCGTCGGCTGACTGCCTGACGGGGAAGAGGCTGGACTATCCTCAGCTGAGGAGGTACCTGTTCAGGATGCTTGGTGAGGCCTCTGGGCTGGACCCCGATGCTCTGAGGCAGCTGTATGGGACCCAGTCCCTGCGGTCTGGTGGGGCTACGGCGGTGGCTGCGGCTGACCAGGTTACTGATTTCGAGTTCAATCAGTACGGTGGCTGGAGCTCGTCGGCGGCTGCGGCCACCTACAAGGCTACCAACCTCAACCGCAGGCTGGCGGTGTCCAGAAGCATGCCCCATGCTCAGCAGAGTAGGCGGCCTTTCTTGTCTGATTGCTTGTTGTTGTCATGCATTATACGTGCACTGCTTTGTGGTGATCTTTGTGTGCTTGCACCGGCCGGGTTCCATTCACATATGTGTCATATGTGTCATGCAAGCTGGGCTATGTAGCCGCAGCTGATTAGAAAACTGATGGTTTTCTGATCAGTGTAGTATGACAGGCAGTATGACTGTCATACGGAGCAGATCTGAAAACTGAGGTTTTCTGATCAGTCGGAGGCCTAAGAGGCCAGCTACGGACTGAGACGGCCTCTTGCCGTGTTACTGTGATTGTGTGGACTTTCCCACCCGCCCTCCCTTGTGCTTCAGGTACGGATGAGGAGAGGCCGCTTTCAGTGCAGGAGCTGCAGGACTTGGGGGACCTGGAGCAGCTGGGCTCTGAGCTGGAGGCCGTGCAGATCCGGCCCGCAGAGGGGCAGTCGGCTCATTAGAGTGTAGGTAGATGTAAGCTATAATATACCGTATTATATCGGGTGGTCACTGAATACTTTTCATACAAGTGTCAACTGATTATAAAGATAAACGAATATATAATGCATCTGTGACCTAGGTATCTGTCACCAAGTACTGTACGAGTACTGGTACAGTCGAACGGAGTCATGCAAGTTATGACCTACGGTGCACTGACTCCAGCACACCACCCTGTAACTGTACGGAGTGCTGTTCAGGTGGCAGAGAGCGGCTCACAGATAACGTCCAAAGTTCCGAAACAACAAACAGCTAGGAGCTGGAAACTGCTAGAGGGAGGCCTGTGCTTTAGTAGCCAGGGCGGTCCCTTTCTAAAACTGCTGCCAGGATACTGCTCTCGAGCTAAGTTCCTACAGCGCAATCTTGCAGTCACTCAGCCACTTTCAAAGTGGTCTACAAAGCCGCAGAGTTCACCAGAGTTGAAGAAGTTGTCAGTGTCAAAGATGTCCAACCAGAACCAGAGCCCAGAAGTCATAATCCAGAACCAAAGTCCAGAGACCAGTGTCCAGAACCAGAAGCCAGAGTCATAATCCAGAAGCCAAGACCAGAAGCCAGAGGCAGGAGAAGATTCGTAGAGCAAAATTAGGAATTTCGAAAATTGAAAATCCGAACTCAAACCTGCCGAAACCACAGAAGGAAAAGGAACGCCGAAAGTAAAACAGTACGGCAAGGCATACAGACTGTTGGCAGTCACCCCAGTGGGATGTACTGCTGCGGTGATTTCAGGGTCTCGATCGAGCACCACCGAACCCTGAACCGCTGACACACATACATGCAAGACACATGAGTGCGGGCAGGGCCAGAGACGCAAAAGAGAAGACCCTCGGCAATGTTGCCACACCGACACGTGACCGTGCAGCCGGTGGGGCCGAGGGAATCTCGTCTCCGGAATAAGGAAAACCGTCGGAGTCGTCGTCATCGTCGATCACGGAAAGCTCTCCCGGGTGAATCGACTCGTGAACCGAGTCAATTGAGCACAACTTAAGGGACGTGTTAGAGCATGCCGGCATTACCCGGTCCATAAAAGAGACATGGAGTGGCTCCTCGAAAGGGGACCCGAAAGAAGCAGGGTCCGATGCCGAAACCGGGTGGAGCCCAGCGTCGATCCCGTGATTGGCAGGTGGTGGCGCATCGCACACCACCTGCGGTACAGACAAAGTACCGATGTGCAGCGGTGGTTGCTTACCAGTGGCGGTAGCACCACCGACCTGTGCAGCCGTAGCCGCAGACCGCAGGGACTCAAGGACGCCCCGTGCATCCGAAAGCACACCCTCCATGCCGGCGTCCGAAGCACCATGACCCAAGCCCGCATAGTGGGCACGTAATCCTACGTCGTGTCGCACCGGGTAGGTGAAGGGCTCAGGATCGGTACGCACCAGTGGCTGGTCGTGCTCGTGGCATAGGTCAGCGAATTCTTCGTCGTTCTCGTTGTCGAAGGCGGTTTGGAAGGCCGAAACCACCTCGTCCAAGTCCATGGCGGCATCACGTAGCTCAACATCGCACGAACCACACACCTCAGGGCAACGTGCAGTGTCGTGAAAGTGTCCAGGGCAGAGTGGGCACTCCTGTACGAAGGCCGAGGACGCGGAGTGAAATGAGATGCTCCTAGCACCTTGCGCCCTAGTACCCTGAAGCCAATTCCCGCCTTTCGGGAGTGGGGATGCCGCGAAGCGGTGCCCCCATCCCACGCGACGGTCACGCCCGTGAAATTTACCGTCCGTACGACGGTTTCGCTCATCACGCCACTTGGACGGTGGAAATCTCACACCACCGCCTCCATGCGGACGGTGAGAATCTCTCCGTGGCGGCGGTGTGTCTCGGGAAACATCTCGCTCGTCTTGTCGTAG
Organism: Cymbomonas tetramitiformis; assembly: GCA_001247695.2. NCBI lineage: Eukaryota > Viridiplantae > Chlorophyta > Pyramimonadophyceae > Pyramimonadales > Pyramimonadaceae > Cymbomonas > Cymbomonas tetramitiformis. Next base: position 30,256 of record LGRX02026608.1, on the reverse strand, counting down.
GGAGGCAAGAAGGGTAGTGGCCTCACCAATCACACGAGCGAACTCCTCGAGGAAGTCCGAAATGTCACTATGCTCGTTACCTGTGTAGGCCAACCCGAGAGGCGTGTGCGTCGGGGCAGGCATAGCCTGTGGGCGGTTGGGGCCATTCGGGTACGCACACCACCACACTTCTAGAACGTGGGTGTAGATCTCTTTGATGCCCACCTTCGCCAGCTCAGTGTCCAGGCGAAGCGGGGTAATCACCTCCTTGTAGAACAATGGGTCCAGTGCCGCCAGCAGCTGCCTCTTGGCGGCTTCGTCGTCTAGGGGACCCGCTCCGCTAGCCGCGATAGCCTTCAGACATTCGTCAAATTGCGCGACCAAGGGCTCAGGGTCATCAGACGAACCAAAAAAAATGCCCAAGAGCTCTTCGTGGTGGCGGAGCGGTCGATGTCCAGGTGGCAGGAGCCGCTTGGTGATCTCCAACAGAGCCCGCTTACCGTCACGAGGAGAAATTCGGGCCGAAGCGTCAACCCACCTTCGAGCTGAAGAGTGGGGAGTCGTCAAAGACACCAAAGCACGAAGCAAAATGTCGTTGTAAATGGGGTGCACTTCTTTGGTGACGTCCACGAGGTCAAAGATATCCTCGCTGGCGGTGTCCTTGTTGACGAAAGATGCCTCCAAGGCAGTCACCAAGGAGTCCCAAAGTAGTTGACGATGTGGCTCACTCCCTGAAAACGAAGACGCCTTCGTGCCCAAGGTGTCCTTCGCGACACGCTTCACAACGTCAGTGTCCCAGGACGATTGCAACACAGCATTGCCGCGTGTCCCGTCAGCAGCAGCGAGCGCGACCTTCGCTGACTGCGGGGTGCTCTTATAGCGAGCACCCACGTTCCTAGCAAAAATTGAATCCAGGCGCATTCTAGCGCCCACGGCAGGTGTACTAACTGAGGATGTAGTCATCAGAATAAATTCCTATAGGAGGGGGGTTGGGGAAAAGGCGAGGCGCAAATCGTAAGGTGGCGGGCGACGGTAATGCAGTTGCGGAGTAAGGACAAGATGGGGTCGAACGAAATCAACGAAGCGTCGAATACGCGACGGCCAAGGAGATGTCGACAGGGGTGATCAGTCCAAGTCAAAAACGAAATCCAACGCAGACACTCGAAGAAGTTGCCGAAAGTCCCAATCCGAAATCTCACCGCAACTTAGCTTAAACCGCACGCCCTAAAGTGGCCGATTCAACACCTCGCGAGGCCCCAACGCCCCGCCAAGCGGAAAAGCTTAGCCAATCATGGCAAAGTCAGCAGTGAGAAAAGCGGGGTAATACCCCATAACCTGTGAGATATAATATACCGTATTATATCGGGTGGTCACTGAATACTTTTCATACAAGTGTCAACTGATTATAAAGATAAACGAATATATAATGCATCTGTGACCTAGGTATCTGTCACCAAGTACTGTACGAGTACTGGTACAGTCGAACGGAGTCATGCAAGTTATGACCTACGGTGCACTGACTCCAGCAGTAGAGGAGACTAGGACCTGTGCCTGTTCAGTGCCGACCGCTGTGGTGAGAGGTAGCTATAGTGATCCTTCGGTGGGGGGCTGCGAAGCTGCCTCATGCTGCTTCTCATTTAGGCACTGTTCAGTAGGCTTTGCTAGGGGTGATGGCTTTGCTATTGCTGTCATGCCTGACTCTGTGTTGGAGCGGGTAATTATGCTTTTTGAGGGTTTCAGCCCTAGCTCAGCATTTTAGGTCCATAGTCTGTACTCTTTAGGGTAATGATAGTATTTGCAGGCCTCAGTCCTTTGGCACGAGGGGCATGTGCCCGCATGCAGAAGGCTGGGGTCGGCAGTCGGGTCATGGGACCCTGATTCCTGTCTGACGGGAGTCCTTGATTTTTGGCACTTCTGGATATGTCGTATTATTATTTTTGTAATTCCACACGCAGTGCACCGGCCGGGTTCCATTCACATATGTGTCATATGTGTCATGCAAGCTGGGCTATGTAGCCGCAGCTGATTAGAAAACGCTGAGAAGCGAGGAAAATGGCATTCGAGAGGGATCTAACGGTGCATCTGAATTAGAGGTGACACGAACGGCTGTGGACGCGTGCGTCTTGTAGCCGCCGCGTTACATACTGGGCGTGGCATCCCCTTAGTTTATACCCCTTGGAAAATTATGAGCAATGGATGTCGGCAGCGAGCGCTTTATGCTTGAGCTAGTCAACGCCAGCGCCAACGGTAATCGTATCCGCGATATCGATGGAAGATAAATTGATCATCTGATTTAATTATCCTGTAGAAATGATTCAGACAGTTTCATGTGACACGAGACACGAATCGTGTATAAAAGAATATTCTCGTTTATTCTTTATACGAAGCGCCAGTTCCGGCGCGTGAATCCCTTCCCATCAAAATATCCAGCTGAGATTTCCCCCTATAATATTTCACAATTTCCCGGCAATATGCACACATGCAACCGGTTTCTTGAGTGTTGATTGGTCAAGGACTGAGCAGTCGGCAATAAAGATAAATATAAAATAACCATACGGGAAACCATAGAGCCCTAGCCCTATATTTATGACACATCGAGTTTGGACCAATGAAAACGTGCCACGCAGGCAGCAATTCTGAGCTATATTAATGATGAAATGCTGATGTGGAAGTAAGGCGGCCACGTGTTCAGAACTGGATTGGTCAAGTGCATTGACGTGTTCCCAATGTTCGGAAGATTTCATTGAATATTGGTGCTGATCAGCACCAATATTCAGAATATTGGGGCCATACAGCCCCAATATTCAAATGAAATATTCCGAAATTGGGAAAATGCCAATGCCCTGTGACCCAGCCCTGAACACGTGGCATTGACGACTTTGACCCGAAATTAGGTCAAAGCCGACAACGCCTGCGAAATGCTGTGCTGTGCTCTGCCTAAAAATGTTCTAATGCGTGTCAGACAAATACATTATGCAAACAGAACATACACGGCAAAAGCATGGCCGGGATCTCCGCGGTACGCGGTGATGGGCGAGAAAAACCAAAGCCCCCGGATCCCACACAAGACGTCGGAACGAAAACATACAAGATGAAAACAAACGAATGCGATACACACACGTAAGCGAGTGCATACAAAATGCAGCACACCAGTTGAGCAACAAACACACTGGGCGCGTGTGTCACAAGGGGGCATACGCGGATGGCACAAGGGGCATATGGCGGGGGGGATCGGGGAATTAGGGAAAATACACAAGTCATCTGAAAACGTACAGTGACATGAGGGGCACACACACGAAAGTGCATATGAAACTAAAATGGTATGCGAGGATGCAGCGAGGATCTCGTAGGCGAGCGTTGAGCGTGGAGTCGGTCGAAGATGAACACAAGCGGAAAGGAGTCGAGTAGTTGAAGGTCATCATGCGGTCGAGCACTGATCCTGCATGTAAGCAAAAGGTTAGTCATGCATACACATATCGATGCATGCACACTTAACGTCAGTCGCAGAAACATTATGCGCAAAGATATTCATAGCAGGCAGGGTCACAGCAGCAGGGTCACAGCAGGAGGTGCACGGGAAGATGCAAACAAGAAATGAACTTGGAATTGCATCAGAACTCCCCTTTGGGTTAATTTTGAAGTTCGAAGCATCGATCTTAGAAATCCAGCTTTCTAGGCATTGATTGGCAGTATCTTTTTTACTATGACAGACGACTGAAAACTCGAACGATCTTGAAAATCTGTTTTTTGAGTTTCCGATTGGCTAGTATTTTATAATGTGACTCGTGATTGAAAAGACGATCGACTGCGTTGATGACAGACGATCATCGTAGAGATCCTCACCGTTCGCTTCGCCGTTCGCTGACGCGACGGTACAGATCACCGTGCGCTGACGCGCCGGTTACAAAACAGCCTGAGGTAGGATAGACTGTGATGACATGTCATGTCATGACATTCACATGACATGACATGACAGCGACAGCGACAGTCGACACTGATGACACACCGATGACGCTGCACTGTAAGCAATATTTGAGCAATATCGCGAGTTGTGATGACGTGGCAGAGTCGAGAAATATTGTTGCAAAGCATATTTCATGACGTGGCTCTCACATGATCCCTTCGATTAATCGAGGGCTGATGTGTCACAAATATATCATGAAGAGGAGCTAATTAGCCCCAATATCACCTGAGGTCGCTGACGCTCTCTCAGGTGATATTGGGGCTAATTAGCACCTCTTCATACTATATATCATAGTGGGTAGATATCATCGCTAGCGCTATCGAAACACGACAAGTAGTTCTTTCAGGTGTGATATAAATGCTATTGCATATATAGCATATAAACGAATTATATATGTTGACATCTTTTTAGATCTACTTACTAATACAATAAATATCTACAGGTTCTACACATCTATCTCTACAGGATATATTTTATTTATTTATCACAAAGATATAAATAGCCTTCATCTGAACAAAGTAGAAAGTTGGGAGTATCAACTCCAAACGAAGGATGATGACATGAGCACATGACATGACACGACTGCGACTGGTGACTTGGACCATCGATATGATTTGTGCTGCTGCTGATCGGGATGCGTCGATGTTGACGTCATGAGTCATGTGCTTGTCGTCGATTTGTGGCTGAAATAATCCGGATCATTTAAATGACTCGCCAACTCGCGATGTTCTGTTTATATTATACCATCTACTCTTGTGTACCGTTAGATGTAGGAGCTCCATCGGATTCTCGAACTCCTCTTCACGAATTTACTACAGGTCTACAGTCTCAGTCGTGTTGTCGCGTTGCGTTGGGTCGGCAGCGGCATCGGCAGCAGGAAGCATAAGCAGGGCGATGCGATGCGATGAATGAATGGCGAAATCGATTGGCTATCCAAATCTATATATATATACTATGCCGAATCGAGCCGAGGTGACACAAGTATAGCGCAGACGCAGACGCTCGCATAGCGATAGGGCTCTTCTTGCCTCTTCCGGAATCCTGATACAGTTAACTCTTAACAGTGTCACGGGACATTAATATATCTGCAATCTCCAGAACAGAAAAGAGATAACTAACTTCGAGGCCAACGGACAGTTGGACCCCCTGAGGTGTTTTTGTACATAGTATACATAATTCGAGGTGTAAATATTTGTAGATAGATTTTCGCATACAAGGCAGGAGAGAAACGAAGGTAATTTCTTCTCCTATCTCCTTGAGGCAGTGTGAGGTGGTCTAACCGTATTCGTGTCATTCTCTCCTGCCGAATTGATCTTCTGATTGTCTCAATCCGACGCTTCCGTCGCAAGCGCACAGTTTTGTGACACATCCCGCTGAGTATAATTAGCGAAGCAAGTATGGTTTTTGGCTTCTTTAGCTCTTTTTTCATTGCTGTTTGTTATTGCCTCTGACATGTCCCGTCTTTGCTGGTTCCAAATAACTCCTCTCCCATGGATCTACCTCTCATCTTAGTTGTCGGAGGGAGTCTCTTGAAAGTTGCTTTGTACTTCATCTTTCGTAATAATTTATATGCACAAAGTTCTTCAGCGAGCAAACTTTCAGTGTGTGAACGGCTTGCGGTTGCCAAGATTTTCGTTTCAATGCTAATACTCTTCGTCGTGCTATATCACATTCTTTCGTATTATCTTTACAGCGTGTGTCGTAGTGACATGACTGACATGCAGTCCTTCTTACACTTGTCAAGGGGTGGAGCAAATCTTTGAGAGCATCTGAACACTTCTTGAATTTCCTTTCCCGAAGTCGATCTTTGACGGCTGTTATATTCGTTTCGTGCTGTTATAGATTGAAGGCCACAGAGTCGCGGAAGTTCGCGGAAAATAAACAAGGCCATAGAATAACAGGTAGTGAACACCGTTTGCCTGAAAACTCTGGGAAGCATGGCACTTTAGGTGTGTTGGCAGATTTCGGCGGGCTCCGTTAGTTCTTGAGCCGCAGGAAACTGCGGTCTGCGGAGTTCTTGTGTCTTTTGGCAGCAGGAAGAGTTCCCGCAAGTGTTAGTTGTTTGGCCTGTCACTGGCCTAATAGCTGTAACGCCTCACTGAGGCAGAAACCAAAGCAGCTTTGCGGCTCTAGTTTTTGGTTACCCTACTATTCTTGCACAATGTGGTTGCAGCTGTATGTGGTGCCTGCAAGCTTCCGTTGTAAAGCGCACTGTGTAACTAACTATGTTAAGCGTACATTCCCCATCCAGTAGACTCCCTTAAAAAAAACGAAATGGCGCAGCGCAAACGAACGGACTGTAAATTTTGCGTCGACCTTCTCTTTCCACGACAGGTGCTGCCGTGTGCTCGCTCTGTGACGGCGGTAACCATATCGCAGTGTCAAAAGTTACTTTTTTATTTCAAGGGTTCTCGTTCGCCACTGTGTGGTGTGAAGTTGAGCCGTCCCGTGCCTGCCGACCAGCGCCTTTGTTTACGCTTGGCCCAGTCGGTTTTATGCCCCGAACTCAGTTTTCTCGCTTCGCAAGGCTCTTCCAATATATGTTTGCCCAGGCGTCGACTTGTTCGCCTAAAATTCGTGGTTACAGATTCGTTGACATACGGGCACTATTGGCAAGGTACTAAAACTGCTTTCGCGGAAAACTTGAATTGAGAAATACGTTGGCTTCCACAGGAAAGTCGAGATGTCGCGACAAAACACCTTGTTGCCTGCTCCAGAGAACCCCAAATACAAGCTTGCCCACGTTGGCTTCACCGCCCCTGGTGGCCCCGACTTCAACACCGACAAGGATGTCTCTGGAAACCGCTATGATGCCATCCCCATCTGCAACGGTGTGATCAGTGCCGGCGCCTCCTGCGATCTGGTCGTCTACGACACCCACAAGCATGCCGACTTCGTGAAGCTTTGCTCCAAGTACGATGCCTTCATTGTGCGCGTGAACCCCGGACAGCTCTCCGTGCCCGGCACTGCCCCCGGTGCCCAGGAGCGCTTCGATGACTTCATGAGCAGCCTGGTGAAGAAGGGCAAGCCAGTGTGGTCCTCCCCCGACGTGCAGACAAAGATGGGTGCCAAGGACGCCCTGTGCAAGATCTCCCAGCTGTCCTGCGGTATGATTGACACCGCGGCATACTACACACCCGAGGAGCTCGAGGCGGGTTTCAAGAAGTCCTGCGCCTTCCAGCCACGCGTGATCAAGCAAAACCGTGGCTCTGCCGGCGAGGGTATCTGGCTATGCTGGCTGCAGGGCAAGGACTACTGCAAGAACTTCGGTGATGCGCTGCTGGATGACTCAGACAAGCTGAAGCTGATGGAGATGAACGACAACCACGTGGAGTACCACACGGTGGGCGAGTTCCTGGAGTTCTGCGTGAACGGGCCCACCGCGAAGGCGGGCAAGTGGGAGTCGGTGTTCCCCGGCAAGTACCTGGAGGGTGGCAAGGAGGCCGGCGGCCAGCTGGTGGATCAGCGCCTGCTGCCACGTATTGTGGAGGGCGAGGTGCGCATGCTGATGGTGAAGGACACTCTGTTCCAGATGATCCACAAGAAGCCTGCTGACGGCGGTATGTCTGCGGTTGGCGGTATCTCCGACTACACCTTCTACCAGCCGGGTGACCCGAAGTACGCTGAGCTGGAGGCGAAGTTCATCAACCAGGACATTCCCCAGCTGATGGCTGCTCTGGAGATTGAGGACCAGCCTCTGCCGGTGCTGTGGACCTCGGACTTCATCCCTATGGATGGCGCGGAGCCGGGCTCCACCGAGTACGTGGTGGGTGAGTTCAACTGCTCATGCGTGGGCATCTCATGGTTCGGGGCGGCGTGCGGGCCCACCAAGAGCTTGAAGGACGTGACGGATGCCAACTATGCTGACGGCAGCAAGCTGACGAACTTGATGGGACAGAAGGCGGTGGAGATGCTTGACGAGAAGAACGTGGTAATTTACGCTCTTCCTTTTTTGTTTTCGTAGGACAGTCAGTTGCACACGAACTTCCTGGTTTTCCTGTCGCCTTTTTCTGTTTTTTTTTCTTTAAGCTGTAGTGCTTCACTTCTGAAGTACCTTTGCCTTATATGATGCATCTTGTCTGTTACTTCTATCCAATCGGCACAGCAACTCCTGTAACACCTTTTTGCAAAATATTTGCGTTTGTTCGACCACGTTAGGTGTGAAGTAATTGCAGGATGAAAAGCAAGTAACTAAGAGTTTGCGTAGGGGCACGAACAGCGAACCAACGACCTGCTCCCTCAACCTGCGAAGCCCTCCTACAAGCTTGCCCACGTTGGCTTCACCGCCCCCGGCGGCCCCGACTTCAACACCGACAAGGATGTCTCCGGCAACCGCTATGATGCCGTCCCCATCTGCAACGGTGTGATCCGTGCTGGCGCCTCCTGCGATCTGGTTGTCTACGACACCCACAAGCATGAAGACTTCGTGAAGACATGTGAGGAGTACGATGCCTTCATCGTGCGCGTGAACCCCGGACAGCTCTCCGTGCCCGGCACCGCTGCTGGTGCCCAGGAGCGCTTCGATGACTTCATGAGCAGCATGGTGAAGAAGGGCAAGCCAGTGTGGTCCTCCCCCGACGTGCAGACAAAGATGGGTGCCAAGGACGCCCTGTGCAAGATCTCCCAGCTGTCCTGCGGTATGATTGACACCGCGGCGTACTACTCGGCCGAGGAGCTCGAGGCAGGCTTCAAGAAGTCCTGCGCCTTCCAGCCACGCGTGATCAAGCAGAACCGTGGCTCTGCCGGCGAGGGCATCTGGCTATGCTGGCTGCAGGGCAAGGACTACTGCAAGAACTTCGGTGACGCGCTGCTGGATGACTCAGACAAGCTGAAGCTGATGGAGATGAACGACAACCACGTGGAGTACCACACGGTGGGCGAGTTCCTGGAGTTCTGCGTGAACGGGCCCACCGCGAAGGCGGGCAAGTGGGAGTCGGTGTTCCCCGGCAAGTACCTGGAGGGCGGCAAGGAGGCCGGCGGCCAGCTGGTGGATCAGCGCCTGCTGCCACGTATTGTGGAGGGCGAGGTGCGCATGCTGATGGTGAAGGACACTCTGTTCCAGATGATCCACAAGAAGCCTGCTGACGGCGGTATGTCTGCGGTTGGCGGTATCTCCGACTACACCTTCTACCAGCCGGGTGACCCGAAGTACGCTGAGCTGGAGGCGAAGTTCATCAACCAGGACATTCCCCAGCTGATGGCTGCTCTGGAGATTGAGGACCAGCCTCTGCCGGTGCTGTGGACCTCGGACTTCATCCCTATGGATGGCGCGGAGCCGGGCTCCACCGAGTACGTGGTGGGTGAGTTCAACTGCTCATGCGTGGGCATCTCATGGTTCGGGGCGGCGTGCGGGCCCACCAAGAGCTTGAAGGATGTTACCGAGGAAAACTACGTTTCCGGCAGCAAGCTGACGAACTTGATGGGACAGAAGGCGGTGGAGATGCTTGATGAGATATGCGGGGTATGCACTTTTTGAATGCGTTGCGTGACCTCATTTGTCTATGGAACGTGTAAACTTGAAATTAGTTTTTGTTTCACAAGTCTCTTTCGAGGGCTTTAAAGTTATTCTCCATATTCCATTGTTTTTGCTTGAAAAGGAGGTTTCCGGGTTTTGCAGCGTGTAAATGAGCTACTGCCCGCCCCTGAGATGCCTAAGTATAAGCTTGCCCACGTTGGCTTCACCGCCCCCGGTGGCCCCGACTTCAACACCGACAAGGATGTCTCCGGCAACCGCTATGATGCCATCCCCATCTGCAACGGTGTGATCCGTGCCGGCGCCTCCTGCGATCTGGTTGTCTACGACACCCACAAGCATGCCGACTTCATGAAGCTTTGCTCCAAGTACGATGCCTTCATTGTGCGCGTGAACCCCGGACAGCTCTCCGTGCCCGGCACCGCTGCTGGTGCCCAGGAGCGCTTCGATGACTTCATGAGCAGCCTGGTGAAGAAGGGCAAGCCAGTGTGGTCCTCCCCCGACGTGCAGACAAAGATGGGTGCCAAGGACGCCCTGTGCAAGATCTCCCAGCTGTCCTGCGGTATGATTGACACCGCGGCATACTACACACCCGAGGAGCTCGAGGCAGGCTTCAAGAAGTCCTGCGCCTTCCAGCCACGCGTGATCAAGCAGAACCGTGGCTCTGCCGGCGAGGGCATCTGGCTATGCTGGCTGCAGGGCAAGGACTACTGCAAGAACTTCGGTGATGCGCTGCTGGATGACTCAGACAAGCTGAAGCTGATGGAGATGAACGACAACCACGTGGAGTACCACACGGTGGGCGAGTTCCTAGAGTTCTGCGTGAACGGGCCCACCGCGAAGGCGGGCAAGTGGGAGTCGGTGTTCCCCGGCAAGTACCTGGAGGGTGGCAAGGAGGCCGGCGGCCAGCTGGTGGACCAGCGCCTGCTGCCACGTATTGTGGAGGGCGAGGTGCGCATGCTGATGGTGAAGGACACTCTGTTCCAGATGATCCACAAGAAGCCTGCTGACGGCGGTATGTCTGCGGTTGGCGGTATCTCCGACTACACCTTCTACCAGCCGGGTGACCCGAAGTACGCTGAGCTGGAGGCGAAGTTCATCAACCAGGACATTCCCCAGCTGATGGCTGCTCTGGAGATTGAGGACCAGCCTCTGCCGGTGCTGTGGACCTCGGACTTCATCCCTATGGATGGCGCGGAGCCGGGCTCCACCGAGTACGTGGTGGGTGAGTTCAACTGCTCATGCGTGGGCATCTCATGGTTCGGGGCGGCGTGCGGGCCCACCAAGAGCTTGAAGGACGTGACGGATGCCAACTATGCTGATGGCAGCAAGCTGACGAACTTAATGGGCAAGAAGGCGGTGGAGATGCTTGATGAAAAAAATGTGGTGAGTGTAATACCATCATGTTCTGGGTTTACTGCTTTGATATATTTGTTTTCTTTTTTATAAATTTATCCTCTCGCGTATGAGATCATTTGTCATTGAACAAATTAAAAAATTTGAAAAAACGTTCCCGCTTATTTCTTTCGACGGTATTAACTTTACATGATCACTGAAACTAACAAGTTTCTCGCGGTGATTGCGTGAAGCGCGTGAACACGATGCTCCCTCAACCTGCGAACCCCTCCTACAAGCTTGCCCACGTTGGCTTCACCGCCCCCGGCGGCCCCGACTTCAACACCGACAAGGATGTATCCGGCAACCGCTATGATGCCATCCCCATCTGCAACGGTGTGATCCGTGCTGGCGCCTCCTGCGACCTGGTTGTCTACGACACCCACAAGCATGCCGACTTCGCAAAGATGTGCGAGGAGTACGATGCCTTCATTGTGCGCGTGAACCCCGGACAGCTCTCCGTGCCCGGCACCGCTGCTGGTGCCCAGGAGCGCTTCGATGACTTCATGAGCAGCCTGGTGAAGAAGGGCAAGCCAGTGTGGTCCTCCCCCGACGTGCAGACAAAGATGGGTGCCAAGGACGCCCTGTGCAAGATCTCCCAGCTGTCCTGCGGTATGATTGACACCGCGGCATACTACACACCCGAGGAGCTCGAGGCAGGCTTCAAGAAGTCCTGCGCCTTCCAGCCACGCGTGATCAAGCAGAACCGTGGCTCTGCCGGCGAGGGCATCTGGCTATGCTGGCTGCAGGGCAAGGACTACTGCAAGAACTTCGGTGATGCGCTGCTGGATGACTCAGACAAGCTGAAGCTGATGGAGATGAACGACAACCACGTGGAGTACCACACGGTGGGCGAGTTCCTGGAGTTCTGCGTGAACGGGCCCACCGCGAAGGCGGGCAAGTGGGAGTCGGTGTTCCCCGGCAAGTACCTGGAGGGTGGCAAGGAGGCCGGCGGCCAGCTGGTGGACCAGCGCCTGCTGCCACGTATTGTGGAGGGCGAGGTGCGCATGCTGATGGTGAAGGACACTCTGTTCCAGATGATCCACAAGAAGCCTGCTGACGGCGGTATGTCTGCGGTTGGCGGTATCTCCGACTACACCTTCTACCAGCCGGGTGACCCGAAGTACGCTGAGCTGGAGGCGAAGTTCATCAACCAGGACATTCCCCAGCTGATGGCTGCTCTGGAGATTGAGGACCAGCCTCTGCCGGTGCTGTGGACCTCGGACTTCATCCCTATGGATGGCGCGGAGCCGGGCTCCACCGAGTACGTGGTGGGTGAGTTCAACTGCTCATGCGTGGGCATCTCTTGGTTCGGGGCGGCGTGTGGGCCCACCAAGAGCTTGAAGGACGTGACGGATGCCAACTATGCTGATGGCAGCAAGCTGACGAACTTGATGGGACAGAAGGCGGTGGAGATGCTTGATGAGATTCACGGGGTAACTTCTTTAACTTTATGATACTCAATTATCTGAACCACAAAGATTTTTTCATGGATATACAGTTGATGTATTGATCTGCATATTCCCGTTGTTAGTTGCCTTTTCCCTTAAGGTTGCTGTGGTCTTGTGTGTTCACAGCGTGTAAATGAGCTACTGCCCGCCCCTGAGAAGCCTAAGTATAAGCTTGCCCACGTTGGCTTCACCGCCCCCGGTGGCCCCGACTTCAACACCGACAAGGATGTATCCGGCAACCGCTATGATGCCATCCCCATCTGCAACGGTGTGATCCGTGCTGGCGCCTCCTGCGACCTTATCAGCTATGACACGTGGAATCATGCTGCTTTTGTGAAGTTGGCCTCTACATATGATGCCTTCATCGTGCGCGTGAACCCCGGACAGCTCTCCGTGCCCGGCACTGCCCCGAATGCCCAGGAGCGCTTCGATGACTTCATGAGCAGCCTGGTGAAGAAGGGCAAGCCAGTGTGGTCCTCCCCCGATGTGCAGACAAAGATGGGTGCCAAGGACGCCCTGTGCAAGATCTCCCAGCTGTCCTGCGGTATGATTGACACCGCGGCATACTACACCACCGAGGAGCTCGAGGCAGGCTTCAAGAAGTCCTGCGCCTTCCAGCCACGCGTGATCAAGCAGAACCGTGGTTCTGCCGGCGAGGGCATCTGGCTATGCTGGCTGCAGGGCAAGGACTACTGCAAGAACTTCGGTGATGCGCTGCTGGATGACTCAGACAAGCTGAAGCTGATGGAGATGAACGACAACCACGTGGAGTACCACACGGTGGGCGAGTTCCTGGAGTTCTGCGTGAACGGGCCCACCGCGAAGGCGGGCAAGTGGGAGTCGGTGTTCCCCGGCAAGTACCTGGAGGGCGGCAAGGAGGCCGGCGGCCAGCTGGTGGATCAGCGCCTGCTGCCACGTATTGTGGAGGGCGAGGTGCGCATGCTGATGGTGAAGGACACTCTGTTCCAGATGATCCACAAGAAGCCTGCTGACGGCGGTATGTCTGCGGTTGGCGGTATCTCCGACTACACCTTCTACCAGCCGGGTGACCCGAAGTACGCTGAGCTGGAGGCGAAGTTCATCAACCAGGACATTCCCCAGCTGATGGCTGCTCTGGAGATTGAGGACCAGCCTCTGCCGGTGCTGTGGACCTCGGACTTCATCCCTATGGATGGGGCCAAGAAGGGCTCGACCGAGTATGTGGTGGGTGAGTTCAACTGCTCATGCGTGGGCATCTCATGGTTCGGGGCGGCGTGCGGGCCCACCAAGAGCTTGAAGGATGTTAGCGATGAGAACTACAAGGCTGGCAGCAAGCTGACGAACTTGATGGGCAAGAAGGCGGTGGAGATGCTTAATGAGAAGAATGTGGTAATATATCTCTTTCTTTTATTTCCAATACTCCAATTATTGCCGTTTAATATGATTTCGTTTGATAATGATATCATATGTTCTTATGTGGAGTTAATTTTCAAAATAAATTATTTGGCTGCATTATTTTTGAGTAGGAAACAGTTGCTATGATAGGGTCCGCCGTTGGTGTTGATAGGAACAAGCTCATGAATTTTGTTGGTATGTGAACTCTGCAGCGCACGAACACCATGCTCCCTCAACCTGCGAACCCCTCCTACAAGCTTGCCCACGTTGGCTTCACCGCCCCCGGCGGCCCCGACTTCAACACCGACAAGGATGTCTCCGGCAACCGCTATGATGCCATCCCCATCTGCAACGGTGTGATCCGTGCCGGCGCCTCCTGCGATCTGGTTGTCTACGACACCCACAAGCACGAAGACTTCGCAAAGATGTGCGAGGAGTACGATGCCTTCATCGTGCGCGTGAACCCCGGACAGCTCTCCGTGCCCGGCACCGCTGCTGGTGCCCAGGAGCGCTTCGATGACTTCATGAGCAGCCTGGTGAAGAAGGGCAAGCCAGTGTGGTCCTCCCCCGACGTGCAGACAAAGATGGGTGCCAAGGACGCCCTGTGCAAGATCTCCCAGCTGTCCTGCGGTATGATTGACACCGCGGCATACTACACACCCGAGGAGCTCGAGGCGGGTTTCAAGAAGTCCTGCGCCTTCCAGCCACGCGTGATCAAGCAAAACCGTGGCTCTGCCGGCGAGGGTATCTGGCTATGCTGGCTGCAGGGCAAGGACTACTGCAAGAACTTCGGTGATGCGCTGCTGGATGACTCAGACAAGCTGAAGCTGATGGAGATGAACGACAACCACGTGGAGTACCACACGGTGGGCGAGTTCCTGGAGTTCTGCGTGAACGGGCCCACCGCGAAGGCGGGCAAGTGGGAGTCGGTGTTCCCCGGCAAGTACCTGGAGGGTGGCAAGGAGGCCGGCGGCCAGCTGGTGGATCAGCGCCTGCTGCCACGTATTGTGGAGGGCGAGGTGCGCATGCTGATGGTGAAGGACACTCTGTTCCAGATGATCCACAAGAAGCCTGCTGACGGCGGTATGTCTGCGGTTGGCGGTATCTCCGACTACACCTTCTACCAGCCGGGTGACCCGAAGTACGCTGAGCTGGAGGCGAAGTTCATCAACCAGGACATTCCCCAGCTGATGGCTGCTCTGGAGATTGAGGACCAGCCTCTGCCAGTGCTGTGGACCTCGGACTTCATCCCTATGGATGGCGCGGAGCCGGGCTCCACCGAGTATGTGGTGGGTGAGTTCAACTGCTCATGCGTGGGCATCTCATGGTTCGGGGCGGCGTGCGGGCCCACCAAGAGCTTAAAGGACGTGACGGACGCCAACTATGCTGACGGCAGCAAGCTGACGAACTTGATGGGACAGAAGGCGGTGGAGATGCTTGATGAGATGTATGAGGTGGGTTTCGTAGATTTAAGTTTTTTTTTATATATTTATATGTATACAATAATGTTCAATATATCTCCTTGCTTTCCTTTTTTAAGATTTTGAACTATTTTGAACAACCGAATTAATTCTATTTGCAGGCAACATTTATGTTTAATTTTTAATTCTAGCAATACAGCATTAAAGCAGGATGCATTGTGTGTCATTATTAACACAATATCAACGAGTTTAGTTTGCTATCATCTAAAGTCATGTTGTCAACTTTTCATTTTGTCATCTCATCATTGAGTTTGTGGCATGTTTGCTTGCAGCGAACAAACTTGAAGCTGCAAAACCCAACTTGCCCCAAGTACAAGCTTGCCCACGTTGGCTTCACTGCCCCCGGCGGCCCCGACTTCAACACCGACAAGGATGTCTCCGGCAACCGCTATGATGCCATCCCCATCTGCAATGGTGTGATCCGTGCCGGCGCCTCCTGTGATCTGGTCGTCTACGACACCCACAATCATGCCGACTTCGTGAAGCTTTGCTCCAAGTACGATGCCTTCATCGTGCGCGTGAACCCCGGACAGCTCTCCGTGCCCGGCACCGCTGCTGGTGCCCAGGAGCGCTTCGATGACTTCATGAGCAGCATGGTGAAGAAGGGCAAGCCAGTGTGGTCCTCCCCCGACGTGCAGACAAAGATGGGTGCCAAGGACGCCCTGTGCAAGATCTCCAAGCTGTCCTGCGGTATGATTGACACCGCGGCATACTACACCACCGAGGAGCTCGAGGCAGGCTTCAAGAAGTCCTGCGCCTTCCAGCCACGCGTGATCAAGCAGAACCGTGGCTCTGCCGGCGAGGGCATCTGGCTATGCTGGCTGCAGGGCAAGGACTACTGCAAGAACTTCGGTGATGCGCTGCTGGATGACTCAGACAAGCTGAAGCTGATGGAGATGAACGACAACCACGTGGAGTACCACACGGTGGGCGAGGTCCTGGAGTTCTGCGTGAACGGGCCCACCGCGAAGGCGGGCAAGTGGGAGTCGGTGTTCCCCGGCAAGTACCTGGAGGGCGGCAAGGAGGCCGGCGGCCAGCTGAGGGCGGCAAGGAGGCCGGCGGCCAGCTGGTGGACCAGCGCCTGCTGCCACGTATTGTGGAGGGCGAGGTGCGCATGCTGATGGTGAAGGACACTCTGTTCCAGATGATCCACAAGAAGCCTGCTGACGGCGGTATGTCTGCGGTTGGCGGTATCTCCGACTACACCTTCTACCAGCCGGGTGACCCGAAGTACGCTGAGCTGGAGGCGAAGTTCATCAACCAGGACATTCCCCAGCTGATGGCTGCTCTGGAGATAGAGGACCAGCCTCTGCCGGTGCTGTGGACCTCGGACTTCATCCCTATGGATGGCGCGGAGCCGGGCTCCACCGAGTACGTGGTGGGTGAGTTCAACTGCTCGTGCGTGGGCATCTCATGGTTCGGGGCGGCGTGCGGGCCCACCAAGAGCTTGAAGGACGTGACGGATGCCAACTATGCTGATGGCAGCAGGCTGACGAACTTGATGGGCAAGAAGGCGGTGGAGATGCTTGACGAAAAGAATGTGGTAAGAGTTTTTCTGAATCCCTTTTATCTTACGGAATGTTCCCAAACCTTGAATTTTAGTCAAATTTAACTACCCTTGATACAAATAAGTATTGCGTTTTGCACCAAAACATATCTGCAGCAAACTTTATCTGCAAGTCAAAGCTGATAATTTTGGTTGCGTTTGCAGCGCGTGAATGCCATGCTCCCTCAACCCGCCAACCCATCCTACAAGCTTGCCCACGTTGGCTTCACCGCCCCCGGTGGCCCCGACTTCAACACCGACAAGGATGTCTCCGGCAACCGCTATGATGCCATCCCCATCTGCAACGGTGTGATCCGTGCTGGCGCCTCCTGCGATCTGGTCGTCTACGACACCCACAAGCATGCCGACTTCGCAAAGATGTGCGAGGAGTACGATGCCTTCATTGTGCGCGTGAACCCCGGACAGCTCTCCGTGCCTGGCACCGCTGCTGGTGCCCAGGAGCGCTTCGATGACTTCATGAGCAGCCTGGTGAAGAAGGGCAAGCCAGTGTGGTCCTCCCCCGATGTGCAGACAAAGATGGGTGCCAAGGACGCCCTGTGCAAGATCTCCCAGCTGTCCTGCGGTATGATTGACACCGCGGCATACTACTCACCCGAGGAGCTCGAGGCAGGCTTCAAGAAGTCCTGCGCCTTCCAGCCACGCGTGATCAAGCAGAACCGTGGCTCTGCCGGCGAGGGCATCTGGCTATGCTGGCTGCAGGGCAAGGACTACTGCAAGAACTTCGGTGATGCGCTGCTGGATGACTCAGACAAGCTGAAGCTGATGGAGATGAACGACAACCACGTGGAGTACCACACGGTGGGCGAGTTCCTGGAGTTCTGCGTGAACGGGCCCACCGCGAAGGCGGGCAAGTGGGAGTCGGTGTTCCCCGGCAAGTACCTGGAGGGCGGCAAGGAGGCCGGCGGCCAGCTGGTGGATCAGCGCCTGCTGCCACGTATTGTGGAGGGCGAGGTGCGCATGCTGATGGTGAAGGACACTCTGTTCCAGATGATCCACAAGAAGCCTGCTGACGGCGGTATGTCTGCGGTTGGCGGTATCTCCGACTACACCTTCTACCAGCCGGGTGACCCGAAGTACGCTGAGCTGGAGGCGAAGTTCATCAACCAGGACATTCCCCAGCTGAAGGCTGCTCTGGAGATTGAGGACCAGCCTCTGCCGGTGCTGTGGACCTCGGACTTCATCCCTATGGATGGGGCCAAGAAGGGCTCGACTGAGTACGTGGTGGGTGAGTTCAACTGCTCATGCGTGGGCATCTCATGGTTCGGGGCGGCGTGCGGGCCCACCAAGAGCTTGAAGGACGTGACGGATGCCAACTATGCTGATGGCATGAAGCTGACAAACTTGATGGGCAAGAAAGCGGTGGAGATGCTTGATGAGATCTATCAACGTGCCAATGCCATGCTTCCACAACCTGTGAAGCCAAAATATAAGCTTGCCCACGTTGGCTTCACCGCCCCCGGTGGCCCCGACTTCAACACCGACAAGGATATCACCGGCAACCGCTATGATGCCATCCCCATCTGCAACGGTGTGATCCGTGCCGGCGCCTCCTGCGATCTGGTTGTCTACGACACCCACAAGCACGAAGACTTCATAAAGAAGTGCGAGGAGTATGATGCCTTCATCGTGCGCGTGAACCCCGGACAGCTCTCCGTGCCCGGCACCGCTGCTGGTGCCCAGGAGCGCTTCGATGATCTCATGAGCAGCATGGTGAAGAAGGGCAAGCCAGTGTGGTCCTCCCCCGACGTGCAGACAAAGATGGGTGCCAAGGACGCCCTGTGCAAGATCTCCCAGCTGTCCTGCGGTATGATTGACACCGCGGCATACTACTCACCCGAGGAGCTCGAGGCAGGCTTCAAGAAGTCCTGCGCCTTCCAGCCACGCGTGATCAAGCAGAACCGTGGCTCTGCCGGCGAGGGCATCTGGCTATGCTGGCTGCAGGGCAAGGACTACTGCAAGAACTTCGGTGATGCGCTGCTGGATGACTCAGACAAGCTGAAGCTGATGGAGATGAACGACAACCACGTGGAGTACCACACGGTGGGCGAGTTCCTAGAGTTCTGCGTGAACGGGCCCACCGCGAAGGCGGGCAAGTGGGAGTCGGTGTTCCCCGGCAAGTACCTGGAGGGTGGCAAGGAGGCCGGCGGCCAGCTGGTGGACCAGCGCCTGCTGCCACGTATTGTGGAGGGCGAGGTGCGCATGCTGATGGTGAAGGACACTCTGTTCCAGATGATCCACAAGAAGCCTGCTGACGGCGGTATGTCTGCGGTTGGCGGTATCTCCGACTACACCTTCTACCAGCCGGGTGACCCGAAGTACGCTGAGCTGGAGGCGAAGTTCATCAACCAGGACATTCCCCAGCTGATGGCTGCTCTGGAGATTGAGGACCAGCCTCTGCCGGTGCTGTGGACCTCGGACTTCATCCCTATGGATGGGGCCAAGAAGGGCTCGACTGAGTACGTGGTGGGTGAGTTCAACTGCTCATGTGTGGGCATCTCATGGTTCGGGGCGGCGTGCGGGCCCACCAAGAGCTTGAAGGATGTTAGCGATGAGAACTACAAGGCTGGCAGCAAGCTGACGAACTTGATGGGCAAGAAGGCGGTGGAGATGCTTAATGAGAAGAATGTGGTAATATCTCTCATTCTTTCATTTGCTATTTGCCATTTTTTTACTGATTGTGTTTGATGTTATTATATGTGTTTTTGTTTAGAAAGATCAGCAAGCATGGTAATCGGCAAATAAACTTATATTTCTTTTTCTGAGTAGAAAACACTTGCTATGATAGGATCTACTGTTGGTGTTGACGGAGGTACAAACTCATGAATTCTGTTGGGATGTGAACTCTACAGCGCACGAACACCATGCTCCCTCAACCCGCCAACCCCTCCTACAAGCTTGCCCACGTGGGCTTCACCGCCCCCGGTGGCCCCGACTTCAACACCGACAAGGATGTCTCTGGCAACCGCTATGATGCCATCCCCATCTGCAACGGTGTGATCCGTGCTGGCGCCTCCTGCGACCTGGTTGTCTACGACACCAATAAGCACGAAGACTTCGCAAAGAAGTGCGAGGAGTATGATGCCTTCATCGTGCGCGTGAACCCCGGACAGCTCTCCGTGCCCGGCACCGCTGCTGGTGCCCAGGAGCGCTTCGATGACTTCATGAGCAGCCTGGTGAAGAAGGGCAAGCCAGTGTGGTCCTCCCCCGACGTGCAGACAAAGATGGGTGCCAAGGACGCCCTGTGCAAGATCTCCCAGCTGTCCTGCGGTATGATTGACACCGCGGCATACTACACACCCGAGGAGCTCGAGGCAGGCTTCAAGAAGTCCTGCGCCTTCCAGCCACGCGTGATCAAGCAGAACCGTGGCTCTGCCGGCGAGGGCATCTGGCTATGCTGGCTGCAGGGCAAGGACTACTGCAAGAACTTCGGTGATGCGCTGCTGAATGACTCAGACAAGCTGAAGCTGATGGAGATGAACGACAACCACGTGGAGTACCACACGGTGGGCGAGTTCCTGGAGTTCTGCGTGAACGGGCCCACCGCGAAGGCGGGCAAGTGGGAGTCGGTGTTCCCCGGTAAGTACCTGGAGGGCGGCAAGGAGGCCGGCGGCCAGCTGGTGGACCAGCGCCTGCTGCCACGTATTGTGGAGGGCGAGGTGCGCATGCTGATGGTGAAGGACACTCTGTTCCAGATGATCCACAAGAAGCCTGCTGATGGCGGTATGTCTGCGGTTGGCGGTATCTCCGACTACACCTTCTACCAGCCGGGTGACCCGAAGTACGCTGAGCTGGAGGCGAAGTTCATCAACCAGGACATTCCCCAGCTGATGGCTGCTCTGGAGATTGAGGACCAGCCTCTGCCGGTGCTGTGGACCTCGGACTTCATCCCTATGGATGGCGCGGAGCCGGGCTCCACCGAGTACGTGGTGGGTGAGTTCAACTGCTCATGCGTGGGCATCTCATGGTTCGGGGCGGCGTGCGGGCCCACCAAGAGCTTGAAGGACGTGACGGATGCCAACTATGCTGACGGCAGCAAGCTGACGAACTTGATGGGACAGAAGGCGGTGGAGATGCTTGATGAGATGTATCAGGTACATCATACCCTTGCACGATAGAACCTTGTTGTATTTTGTTGTGGTTGTTGATGCACCGAATGTTGTTATTTATCATGTTTTTTGCGTTTTTTCCTTTTGCCACCTTGGTTTTTGTTATTTAGATTTAAGCTCTTGTTCGAAACCATGATGCAAATATTTAAATAAATAAGACTAGTTTCCTTGCTTCATTCTATCATTTATCATCAGAGGCATCCACTGGAGGAAAAATCGAATAACTAAAAAATCATGGTGGCATTTTGAGCATTTTTGGTTACCTCTGATAATTGAAATCTGGTAGAATTGTGTGTATCGTTTCAGCGTACCAACCTGATGCTGCAAAACCCGACTTCCCCCAAGTACAAGCTTGCCCACGTTGGCTTCACCGCCCCCGGCGGCCCCGACTTCAACACCGACAAGGATGTCTCCGGCAACCGCTATGATGCTGTCCCCATCTGCAATGGTGTGATCAAGGCTGGCGCCTCCTGTGATCTGGTCGTCTACGACACCCACAAGCATGCCGACTTCGTGAAGCTCTGCTCCAAGTACGATGCCTTCATCGTGCGCGTGAACCCCGGACAGCTCTCCGTGCCCGGCACCGCTGCTGGTGCCCAGGAGCGCTTCGATGATCTCATGAGCAGCATGGTGAAGAAGGGCAAGCCAGTGTGGTCCTCCCCCGACGTGCAGACAAAGATGGGTGCCAAGGACGCCCTGTGCAAGATCTCCAAGCTGTCCTGCGGTATGATTGACACCGCGGCATACTACACCACCGAGGAGCTCGAGGCAGGCTTCAAGAAGTCCTGCGCCTTCCAGCCACGCGTGATCAAGCAGAACCGTGGCTCTGCCGGCGAGGGCATCTGGCTATGCTGGCTGCAGGGCAAGGACTACTGCAAGAACTTCGGTGATGCGCTGCTGGATGACTCAGACAAGCTGAAGCTGATGGAGATGAACGACAACCACGTGGAGTACCACACGGTGGGCGAGTTCCTGGAGTTCTGCGTGAACGGGCCCACCGCGAAGGCGGGCAAGTGGGAGTCGGTGTTCCCCGGCAAGTACCTGGAGGGCGGCAAGGAGGCCGGCGGCCAGCTGGTGGACCAGCGCCTGCTGCCACGTATTGTGGAGGGCGAGGTGCGCATGCTGATGGTGAAGGACACTCTGTTCCAGATGATCCACAAGAAGCCTGCTGACGGCGGTATGTCTGCGGTTGGCGGTATCTCCGACTACACCTTCTACCAGCCGGGTGACCCGAAGTACGCTGAGCTGGAGGCGAAGTTCATCAACCAGGACATTCCCCAGCTGATGGCTGCTCTGGAGATTGAGGACCAGCCTCTGCCGGTGCTGTGGACCTCGGACTTCATCCCTATGGATGGCGCGGAGCCGGGCTCCACCGAGTACGTGGTGGGTGAGTTCAACTGCTCATGCGTGGGCATCTCATGGTTCGGGGCGGCGTGCGGGCCCACCAAGAGCTTGAAGGATGTTAGCGATGAGAACTACAAGGCTGGCAGCAGGCTGACGAACTTGATGGGCAAGAAGGCGGTGGAGATGCTTGACGAGAAGAATGTGGTAAGACATTGCTAACTTTCAAGTTGTCACTATTTTTGCTGTTTCATATTTTTTTTTGTATCTTCACTGTATGTCTTGTTATGTTTTATTTTTATTTTTTATCACATATTCAACATCGAAAAAACACTGTTCCCAAATTTAACATCAATCGATAAATGCCAATTTTTGAAAGATGTGGTGGTGTGCGGAGTAACAGCGCGTGAACACCATGCTCCCTCAACCTTCCAACCCCTCCTACAAGCTTGCCCACGTTGGCTTCACCGCCCCCGGTGGCCCCGACTTCAACACCGACAAGGATGTCTCCGGCAACCGCTATGATGCCATCCCCATCTGCAACGGTGTGATCCGTGCCGGCGCCTCTTGCGATCTGGTTGTCTACGACACCAAAAAGCACAAAGACTTCGTAAAGATTTGCGAGGAGTACGATGCCTTCATCGTGCGCGTGAACCCCGGACAGCTCTCCGTGCCCGGCACCGCTGCTGGTGCCCAGGAGCGCTTCGATGACTTCATGAGCAGCCTGGTGAAGAAGGGCAAGCCAGTGTGGTCCTCCCCCGACGTGCAGACAAAGATGGGTGCCAAGGACGCCCTGTGCAAGATCTCCCAGCTGTCCTGCGGTATGATTGACACCGCGGCATACTACTCACCCGAGGAGCTCGAGGCAGGCTTCAAGAAGTCCTGCGCCTTCCAGCCACGCGTGATCAAGCAGAACCGTGGCTCTGCCGGCGAGGGCATCTGGCTATGCTGGCTGCAGGGCAAGGACTACTGCAAGAACTTCGGTGATGCGCTGCTGGATGACTCAGACAAGCTGAAGCTGATGGAGATGAACGACAACCACGTGGAGTACCACACGGTGGGCGAGTTCCTGGAGTTCTGCGTGAACGGGCCCACCGCGAAGGCGGGCAAGTGGGAGTCGGTGTTCCCCGGCAAGTACCTGGAGGGCGGCAAGGAGGCCGGCGGCCAGCTGGTGGATCAGCGCCTGCTGCCACGTATTGTGGAGGGCGAGGTGCGCATGCTGATGGTGAAGGACACTCTGTTCCAGATGATCCACAAGAAGCCTGCTGACGGCGGTATGTCTGCGGTTGGCGGTATCTCCGACTACACCTTCTACCAGCCGGGTGACCCGAAGTACGCTGAGCTGGAGGCGAAGTTCATCAACCAGGACATTCCCCAGCTGATGGCTGCTCTGGAGATTGAGGACCAGCCTCTGCCGGTGCTGTGGACCTCGGACTTCATCCCTATGGATGGCGCGGAGCCGGGCTCCACCGAGTACGTGGTGGGTGAGTTCAACTGCTCATGCGTGGGCATCTCATGGTTCGGGGCGGCGTGCGGGCCCACCAAGAGCTTGAAGGACGTGACGGATGCCAACTATGCTGACGGCAGCAGGCTGACGAACTTGATGGGACAGAAGGCGGTGGAGATGCTTGATGAGATTAATGGGGTATGTTTGCCTTTCTGTTTTTTTTTTTTTTCTTGCCTGGGGAGATCTCGGTCTTATACATATTTGCATGTTTGCAATGGTTGGTTTTTTAAAACCCCATTTTTTTTGCACCTCATCCGTTAAGATGTGAGAATAAAAACCTTGATACATCAAAAATCAAAAGAAGTATCCTTCTTTTTTGGGATTCCTTTGAAGAAAGAATGCAGTAACCGCTTGCACTGGTTGATGTGATAATACAAACATCTTCAATGTATAACATTTACTCTACTGTGCTGTTGACAGCGAGTTAACTACATGCTCAGTCAACCAATGAAGCCAAAGTACAAGCTTGCCCACGTTGGCTTCACCGCCCCCGGTGGCCCCGACTTCAACACCGACAAGGATATCACCGGCAACCGCTATGATGCCATCCCCATCTGCAACGGTGTGATCCGTGCCGGCGCCTCCTGCGATCTGGTTGTCTACGACACCCACAAGCACGAAGACTTCGTGAAGACATGTGAGGAGTACGATGCCTTCATTGTGCGCGTGAACCCCGGACAGCTCTCCGTGCCCGGCACCGCTGCTGGTGCCCAGGAGCGCTTCGATGACTTCATGAGCAGCATGGTGAAGAAGGGCAAGCCAGTGTGGTCCTCCCCCGACGTGCAGACAAAGATGGGTGCCAAGGACGCCCTGTGCAAGATCTCCAAGCTGTCCTGCGGTATGATTGACACCGCGGCATACTACACCACCGAGGAGCTCGAGGCAGGCTTCAAGAAGTCCTGCGCCTTCCAGCCACGCGTGATCAAGCAGAACCGTGGCTCTGCCGGCGAGGGCATCTGGCTATGCTGGCTGCAGGGCAAGGACTACTGCAAGAACTTCGGTGATGCGCTGCTGGATGACTCAGACAAGCTGAAGCTGATGGAGATGAATGACAACCACGTGGAGTACCACACGGTGGGCGAGTTCCTGGAGTTCTGCGTGAACGGGCCCACCGCGAAGGCGGGCAAGTGGGAATCGGTGTTCCCCGGCAAGTACCTGGAGGGCGGCAAGGAGGCCGGCGGCCAGCTGGTGGACCAGCGCCTGCTGCCACGTATTGTGGAGGGCGAGGTGCGCATGCTGATGGTGAAGGACACTCTGTTCCAGATGATCCACAAGAAGCCTGCTGACGGCGGTATGTCTGCGGTTGGCGGTATCTCCGACTACACCTTCTACCAGCCGGGTGACCCGAAGTACGCTGAGCTGGAGGCGAAGTTCATCAACCAGGACATTCCCCAGCTGAAGGCTGCTCTGGAGATTGAGGACCAGCCTCTGCCGGTGCTGTGGACCTCGGACTTCATCCCTATGGATGGGGCCAAGAAGGGCTCGACTGAGTACGTGGTGGGTGAGTTCAACTGCTCATGCGTGGGCATCTCATGGTTCGGGGCGGCGTGCGGGCCCACCAAGAGCTTGAAGGACGTGACGGATGCCAACTATGCTGATGGCATGAAGCTGACAAACTTGATGGGCAAGAAAGCGGTGGAGATGCTTGATGAGATCTATCAACGTGCCAATGCCATGCTTCCACAACCTGTGAAGCCAAAATATAAGCTTGCCCACGTTGGCTTCACCGCCCCCGGTGGCCCCGACTTCAACACCGACAAGGATATCACCGGCAACCGCTATGATGCCATCCCCATCTGCAACGGTGTGATCCGTGCCGGCGCCTCCTGCGATCTGGTTGTCTACGACACCCACAAGCACGAAGACTTCATAAAGAAGTGCGAGGAGTATGATGCCTTCATCGTGCGCGTGAACCCCGGACAGCTCTCCGTGCCCGGCACCGCTGCTGGTGCCCAGGAGCGCTTCGATGATCTCATGAGCAGCATGGTGAAGAAGGGCAAGCCAGTGTGGTCCTCCCCCGACGTGCAGACAAAGATGGGTGCCAAGGACGCCCTGTGCAAGATCTCCAAGTTGTCCTGCGGTATGATCGACACTGCGGCATACTACACCACCGAGGAGCTCGAGGCAGGCTTCAAGAAGTCCTGCGCCTTCCAGCCACGCGTGATCAAGCAGAACCGTGGCTCTGCCGGCGAGGGCATCTGGCTATGCTGGCTGCAGGGCAAGGACTACTGCAAGAACTTCGGTGATGCGCTGCTGGATGACTCAGACAAGCTGAAGCGGATGGAGATGAACGACAACCACGTGGAGTACCACACGGTGGGCGAGTTCCTGGAGTTCTGCGTGAACGGGCCCACCGCGAAGGCGGGCAAGTGGGAGTCGGTGTTCCCCGGCAAGTACCTGGAGGGCGGCAAGGAGGCCGGCGGCCAGCTGGTGGACCAGCGCCTGCTGCCACGTATTGTGGAGGGCGAGGTGCGCATGCTGATGGTGAAGGACACTCTGTTCCAGATGATCCACAAGAAGCCTGCTGACGGCGGTATGTCTGCGGTTGGCGGTATCTCCGACTACACCTTCTACCAGCCGGGTGACCCGAAGTACGCTGAGCTGGAGGCGAAGTTCATCAACCAGGACATTCCCCAGCTGATGGCTGCTCTGGAGATTGAGGACCAGCCTCTGCCGGTGCTGTGGACCTCGGACTTCATCCCTATGGATGGTGCGACTCCGGGCTCCACCGAGTACGTGGTGGGTGAGTTCAACTGCTCATGCGTGGGCATCTCATGGTTCGGGGCGGCATGCGGGCCCACCAAGAGTCTGGCCGATGTTTCGAATGCAAATTATATGGACGGAACCAAGCTGACGAACTTGATGGGCAAGAAGGCGGTGGAGATGCTGGATGATATATTTGCTATTAAGGTAATTGTACGTTTTCCCTTAGGCATAAGTTGCGACATTGAAATGTACTGGAGATGCTGAAGATTTATCAAAAAAACTGTTATGTGAATATGCAATACTAAATGCATGACACTGAGATATTTATGCTAACATTTCTTGGGTATTTTTTTCACAGAACCGCGCGAATGAAATGCTCTCCCAACCTGAGTTGCCCATTTACAAGCTTGCCCACGTTGGCTTCACCGCCCCCGGTGGCCCTGAGTTCAACACCGACAAGGATGTCTCTGGCAACCGCTATGATGCCATCCCCATCTGCAACGGTGTGATCCGTGCCGGCGCCTCCTGTGATCTGGTTGTCTACGACACCCACAAGCACGAAGACTTCGTGAAGACATGTGAGGAGTATGATGCCTTCATTGTACGCGTGAACCCCGGACAGCTCTCTGTGCCCGGCACCGCTGATGGTGCCCAGGAGCGCTTCGATGACTTCATGAGCAGCATGGTGAAGAAGGGCAAGCCAGTGTGGTCCTCCCCCGATGTGCAGACAAAGATGGGTGCCAAGGACGCCCTGTGCAAGATCTCCAAGCTGTCCTGCGGTATGATTGACACCGCGGCATACTACACCACCGAGGAGCTCGAGGCAGGCTTCAAGAAGTCCTGCGCCTTCCAGCCACGCGTGATCAAGCAGAACCGTGGCTCTGCCGGCGAGGGCATCTGGCTATGCTGGCTGCAGGGCAAGGACTACTGCAAGAACTTCGGTGATGCGCTGCTGGATGACTCAGACAAGCTGAAGCTGATGGAGATGAACGACAACCACGTGGAGTACCACACGGTGGGCGAGTTCCTGGAGTTCTGCGTGAACGGGCCCACCGCGAAGGCGGGCAAGTGGGAGTCGGTGTTCCCCGGTAAGTACCTGGAGGGCGGCAAGGAGGCCGGCGGCCAGCTGGTGGACCAGCGCCTGCTGCCACGTATTGTGGAGGGCGAGGTGCGCATGCTGATGGTGAAGGACACTCTGTTCCAGATGATCCACAAGAAGCCTGCTGATGGCGGTATGTCTGCGGTTGGCGGTATCTCCGACTACACCTTCTACCAGCCGGGTGACCCGAAGTACGCTGAGCTGGAGGCGAAGTTCATCAATAAGGACATTCCCCAGCTGATGGCTGCTCTGGAGATTGAGGACCAGCCTCTGCCGGTGCTGTGGACCTCGGACTTCATCCCTATGGATGGTGCGACTCCGGGCTCCACCGAGTACGTGGTGGGTGAGTTCAACTGCTCATGCGTGGGCATCTCATGGTTCGGGGCGGCGTGCGGGCCCACCAAGAGCTTGAAGGATGTTAGCGATGAGAACTACATGGCTGGCACCAAGCTGACGAACTTGATAGGCCTGAAGGCGGTGGAGATGTTGAATGAGTCCAAGGCTGGAACGTAAGTCCTTTTGTGTTTTTAATCATCTGACTGATGGTTTGGTGGCAGTGCACTTAGATGCATAATGAATCAATGATCCCTGAATAAGTGTGTATTTTGCACAGGATCTTTTTTGCTAAGTTCACCTGTTGTTGCCCTGTTTTATTCCTGCAGGATATGCAAACACCTGAATCCCGGCGAGAAGGCTATCCTCATTTCGGAGGTGAAAAAGCATGGTTGGTTCAACCCGTTTGCGCAACGACGAACATTGGTGTTAACTGATGCTCCGCGGATCTTTTATGCCGACATGGCTAAGGGTCTGGTGAAGGGAGAAATCCCTTGGGTTCCGGAGTTAACCGTGAAGGTTGAGAACGACAAAAAATTCAAAATCTGCGTGGTAAGTGTCCACAGATTTGAAATGTTTTGTATTGGACATGTACTTTGGTTAAATGATTGGACAGTTTTTTCTCATCGAGTTCTTGCAACTTAAGTCATATTTTGCCTGTTTTTGCAGCCTCATCGGAATTATTCTATTGAAGAATTGAATGGGAATGCGCGACAATGGGAGCAGCAAATTAAGGCCCTTATGTAAATTAGAAAAACTTGAATAGATAGCTGATCTGGTGACATTTCGTCCCTAACATCGCAGTTGTATGTAGCATTAATATTTTATGGAAGAATGTAATACTTACAATATTCCAAAATGATTATTTGATATATAGCTCCGAGGGCGTGTAAATAGATCTAATAG
Organism: Cymbomonas tetramitiformis; assembly: GCA_001247695.2. Classification (NCBI taxonomy): domain Eukaryota; kingdom Viridiplantae; phylum Chlorophyta; class Pyramimonadophyceae; order Pyramimonadales; family Pyramimonadaceae; genus Cymbomonas; species Cymbomonas tetramitiformis. Next base: position 1,574 of record LGRX02026608.1, on the reverse strand, counting down.
GGTAGTTTTTCAAAGAGCCCGGTGGCAGCAATTTTTATCTTTATTCGAGCCGGTGGCTTTGTGAACTCTGCGCCTTCGCCGAGTGGCATATAGTTTTGTTCATATTTGGCACGGTGGCAAAAAAGTTTTGCTCTGAAGAAGCCTCCTGGCTTATATATAATTTGTACGTCGCCCGTCTTATATTGCCCGGGGCAGTGTTTTCGTGGCCCGGTGTCTCTTATCGGGGTAGCACTACTAACGGCCGAGCAAGATTGGAGGCTAAACTCCTAAGGCAGATAATCGGAACGATAGGCGATATTTGCTTGATCAAGCAATGAATACTATGTCCATATCCCAGGGAGGTACTAATACTATGTGAACGGAAGTCTCGAGTCACTACTGGCTACTATCCTAATTCATGGTCCTATCACAAGGACCAACTCGAGATGACGGCTTGTGACACCGAAAATGAGTGTAAGGACCTTTTGAGAGTTTTTGCCACACATTTATGAGTCAAATGAATTTCGAAACCCCTAACTTTGACCCCTCGGTCAGATAAGGGGTACGTTTAACGCGCGCGGTTAGGAGGGGTATGTTTGCAAGAAACGCGAAAATTACGTTGGTCCTACCATATGTGCCTTACAAAATTTTGGGTAAAGGACCATAAGGAACAACCATAACACCGCGCTAACTCCTCGAAGGTCCTTTCGAAATTCGGAGACCCAAGGCGGCAAGTTCTCGAGTTGGTCTTTCTGCAGTGTATTGTCACAATTTTGATTCAAGATCATCTTGGCCAGCAAAATGTTGATTGAAGTTGCATGGGTATGCCAAAACCTAATGCCCCGTATGCAATTTGCACCAGTGGAATTTGATGACGATGGCAAACTGCCCTGTTTCCGATGCTCGCAGGCATGATATGATAGTGGCTATGTGGCGCTTTACCCGGCGAACTCGGTTTTATCTGTTTTTTGAATTGGTACAGCCGGAACTCTATCCCGATCGCGCTGATGCATGGGGTGAAGCGTGGATGGCTCCGCGATTAATGGTTATTCCAGTCGACGTTGTCCTTCTATTGGTCTGTTGTTACCAGAATGACGAAACGACGCCTTTGGACGAGTACTGTATCAGTTGCGATTGCCTTAGCTGAGCAGGTATAAAAACACTCACCTTGTCCTCACAACTCACTTTTCAGCTTGACACTACTAACAACTGACCACACTTAGCTCAAACGCTACCTGAATGCCCCAAGGCAAACTCGTCATGAAATGCGATAATTGTGATCTTCCTGCAAACGTTCACATATGGTTTAATGCTGGTTCGCATCTTGTTGTGATAAATGACCATACCGAATATTTCGCGTGTATGCGTTGTTCTTACGAAATATTCGTGTGCCAGGAAGCAATGGATGACGAAGACGGAGTATACTGGGAGCTGATAGATTAGTAGAACATTACTTTCCGGCGTCTGAAAGGCGTGGAATGAACTAATTCGAGATCTCTTGCCTAGCAGTAATACTAAGTACTTTGCAAGGTAATAGTAACGCTATAATATGTTGTACGACCATTGGTTGCTGACGTATGGCTTTTGCGACATAT
>LGRX02026607.1:0-25937 GCA_001247695.2 Cymbomonas tetramitiformis | reverse complement strand
CCTATCTCCATGGGATAGGGCGCGTGCACACACACAAACACACATAGATATATGAAATATCCTAAACATGTATTTGGGTGTGCCCGACTTAGACGGCAAGCGACCCATGATACCTCCCATATGTGAATGGGTGTGCCCGACTGAGACGGCAAGCGACCCATGATACCTCTTATGGTTTAAGTGTCCTATCTCCATGGGATAGGGCGCGTGCACACACACAAACACACATAGATATATGAAATATCCTAAGCATGTATTTGGATATTGGATATGTATCATACAAATCACATTCAAGACGATGGCTGCTGTTGTGACGTGGTGTCACATGTGGTGCGTCCATGTCGAGTTGCCGTGAACATCCGCGCTTGGGGCGCAGCGCAGTGCTTCGCGTTTGCACCCGTCGGTGTTGCAGGTGCCAGCGGTGATTCGGTGCGGCGAGCCGGAGACTTCGTCCACGTGGCGCGGATGAGGCGCTGTGGTGCCTGTGATGTTCCTTGATCTTCACGAGGCCGTAGGTGGGCTCAGCCTGGCCCGGCGGATGCCGCGCCACGCCCGGCGGACTGTTGCCCCGGTCGTGCGAGCAGGAGCAGTTCAGAGAGAAAGCATTTTGTAGAACAGGAAATGGGTCAGGGCGAATGTAGTTCGAGTTTGGCGTTGGTGTCGTACGTGGTGACGTGGCTGTCGTGCTGCTGAATAACTGACTGGGGTGTTTTGGGTAGATGTAACGGCTGATACGCCATGGGTGGCGCCCGTGGCTGCTGTGCGATGTTGCTGTTGTCGTGACGCGTCGTACTGTACCGCGTTGGCGTGTTTTGGGTATAACTAAGATGCGTGACAAGCGTCATCGGGCAAATAACTGATTATGAGGAAGGGGTCGTCTGGAGGGCGCCGTACTGATCGCGGGTTTCACGGAGTTTCGACTCGCGAAAGGGGATGTGCCTGTGAGGTTTGCTCCTGTAAGGGTGGCGGTCAGGAAGGCTCGCCCTTGGACGTAGGTGCTGGCATCTGCTTTCCTGGTGGTTTGCTGAAGCAAGATTTACATCGGGCTGACGTGGATTGCTGGTGGTATCTGAGCGTGAAATAGGGGCGGTGGTGTGGCTGGTATAAATGCTGGTGGTATCTGAGCGTGAAATTGGGGCGGTGGTGTGGCTGGTATAAATTGTGGTATCTGAGCGTGAAATTGGGGAAACGCGATGTTGCGGAGTGGGGGAGAATGGTGACAACTGGGCGCGGGCGTGAGAATGACTGTCTGAGAGGTGGCAGGGAAGTGGCGAAGCTGAGAGCGCAAAGGGGAGGGAAGGCCTTTGTCGGGGCTGCGAGGGGGCCCCCCCCGGCCCCAGGGTTGGGCGTGTCTATAGTTGTGACAGCTGTCGCGATTATGAACAGCGCCGTGTCGTGGCGGGTGTCAGGGTGGCCAGGCTGTTGAGGTTCCAGGTGTGAGGGTTGGTGGAGAAGGGCGCGCGTGGCGGGTGTCAGGGTGGCCAGGCTGCTGAGGTTCCAGGTGTGAGGGTTGGTGGAGTTAGGGCGCGTGGGCTGTTACGGGGGAAAAATTTTGTATATATCCCCCCCCCAGCTGAGGGCGTACTGGGCAGGGAGCCTTCTGCTGGTTGGGACGGGGAGAGTGCGATGTGTTTGTCAGGGTGGGGAGCTGATGTGGCGGAGTGTGGGGTGGGCTGGCTGCGGCTGGTCGTGTGGAGTTGGGGGTGCGGCTGCGGCTGGGGGCGCGCTGATCTCGAAGTTCAGTGGCAGGCGGTTGTGGCTGTGGGCGTGTTGTTGTCGTCGTTGATGGTGTTGGAAATTTTTTTGTATATATCCCCCCCCCAGCTGAGGGCGTACTGGGCCGGGAGCCTTCTGCTGGACGCTGAGGTGGTGGAGCGTAGGTTAGGCTTGCTGCGGTCGGTTGTGTGGAGCTGGCTGAGCGGCTGCGGCCGAGGCGCGCTGACCTCGAAGCGTAGTGGCTGGGTGGTTGTGGCTGTGGGCGTGTTGTTGTCGTCGTGGCTGGTGTTGGGGTGTGGCACTCGGGCTGCGGGCTTGGGCTGGGGATTTTTTTATTATTATTTTTATTAGGGGAATGTTGCGTTGGGGCAGATGAAAGCGTGGGCGTTGGGGCTTCTCGGGGAGGTTGTCAGGGGCTGTGGGGCTGATGTTGGGGTGAGTGCCTAGGCGTGAGGGTGCGCGTCGCGGTGGTTGTGTCTCGGTGGTGGTGAGGTTGCGGGTTGGGCTAGAAGGACATGGAGCACGACGCGGCTTGTGGCTTGAGTCTACGCTGCAGCGTGGTGGCGGTGTCGGCGATGATGAGCCACACGTTGCGCCTGCCAAGTGGGCCCTTCTGCTTGCAGAGCAAGATGCTCATACGTCGCGCAGCGGCTAGTTCCCACAGCCAGCTGCGTCTGGCCGTGTGCGCGTCGAACACGTAGTGCAGGGGCACGTGAGCGCATGTCAGCTCTCTCCCCATAGTCAGTAACGGCAGGGCGATGTCTAAAACTCTGAAGGCGGGGCTGGTGACCACGACGTTGTAGCTGTCCATGCGCCTGACGTTGGCGGGTTGTAGTGCGTCCACTGGGGTGCTGGTGGCCATGGCGGGGTTGATGTCTGAGGAGTGCGTGGGCACGCCGCGGGGACGCAGGGCTGCTTCGATGGCGCCCGTGCCGGCATAGGGGTCCCACACTTTGTCGGCGGGATGCCAGGCGACGTGAGTTGCCAGCTGTTCGATTTCGGAGGGGGTGGTGACCACTAGTTGTGTTCCCCACTGCTTGGCGCTGGTGTGCTGGCATTCCGCGTTGGTCATCGGGTGACGGTGTCTGACCGTGTTGGGGTTGGCAGCGGCGAAGTCCACTAATTCTTGGGCTTGTTGGCGTATGTGCTGGGTGAGCTTGGTGATGTGGGCGGGGTCCCAATGACCAGGTAGGAGGGTAGCCGTGGCGCGCAGCATGTTCTGTCTGTCGCCGAGGTCCCAGGTGCTGGGAAGGCTGTCAAAGGGCGTGGGCAGGATGGTTGAGCTGGGTGTGATTTTTGGGATGGCTGCCAATGCGGTGTGTAGGGCGTGCTCTGCGGCGAGCTGGGGCTGGGCCACTGCCTGCTTCTGCGGGGCCGTTGCGTTGTCAGGCAGCAGGTACTGCTGCAGTTCTGCCAGCGTGAAGGTCTCGGAGTCCCCGTCGTCGTATTCGCATTTAAGTGCGTAGGGGCGTTCTGCGGCTCCCAGCCACCGTATGGTGCCCTCGTAAGGCTTACCGTCGATAACCTTCAATGCGCGCTTTCCGTCTAGCTGTTTGCCCCTGTTTTCGTAGGCAGTGAGGTATTGTGGGGAGAGGTCGTCGTCCGGCAGCAGGCCTAGGCAGCGGGGGCAGTACCAGAACTCTTCGTTGGGGACTCGAGTCAGTTTGGGCTGCAAGCACCCCAGGTGATAGCCTTGATTGCAGTCGTCGCAGAGAAGGATGCTGGCGGGGCGATCAGCCTTTTTGCACACTTGGCAGCGCGCGTCCTCGTTGTCGTCCAGATTGTAGGTGATGGTGGGGTCGACGTCGGGCAAATGGCAGATGGCTATTTGCGAGCAGTGCGCGTTGCATGTGCTGCCGCATCGGCCTTGTAGCACGGCAGTGCCGTCGTCAGGCAGCTCTTTGATTTGAAGTATAGGGTCGCGCGTGTGGAGCTGCAGGCCGTGACTTACACTGCGTTTCAGGAACACGAAGTCGCCCACGCGGAAGTTGAATTGCTTGGGCAGGTACTTTCCTGAGCGCACTTGTGCGTATCGCTCGGTCTGGCGGTGCTGGGCAATGGCGATGTTGCTGCCGGCCATGATGGTGGCCCTTTTGACATACTCGGCGCGTTCGAGGTAGCTGGCCGCCATGGCGTCCGCGTCCATGCAGGACTCCAGAGGTTGGCTGAGGCGCTCCTTGATGGCCGGGGGTAGCGTTGGGCGCTGGGCGTATACGAGCTCATATGGTGCGAGGCGTGTGGACTCCTGCGGCGTGGCGTTATATCCCAGCATAATCCAAGGAAGGAACGAATCCCACCGGTCGATGGATCCAGCCTGCTTGCACGCCTTGGTGAGGGCGGCTTTGGTCATCTGGACGATGCGCTCGCTGAGGCCGTTGCTCTGGGGATGGGATTGCGAAGTAGTGCGGTGGTCGATCAGATTATCCTTGAGCAGCTGGGCAAATTCCTTTTCCCACTCGCCGCCGTTGTCGGTCACCACTTCTGCCGGGCACCCGAACCTGGCTATGACGTGGAGGGCAAATGCCTGAGCGGTCTCCACCGGTTCCTTGGTGTGCAGTGGGATGAGGCAGACATACTTGGTGAAGTGCTCCACGACCACCATGACGTACTGATAGTTGTTCTTGGCTTTGCGGGGCATTTTGGCCAGATCGGTGGAGAAGCGGTAGTACATGCCCTTGACTTCCAGGGGGTTTAGGTGAGGGGCGTGCTTGTCGAAGGTGGTGCGGTAACGGGCGCAAGCGTCGCACTTGCTGACGACGTCGGAGCAGGTGTCGTACAGCTTGGGCCAGTAGAATGCGTCTCTCACCATGGCTGCGGTGCGGCGGCGCCCGAAGTGCCCACACCGTTCATGCATTTGCTTCACAATGCGGTCTCGCTGGTCCACTGGTGGCACAGGTCGCCTTGCCCCGTTGGGCAGGATGCGGATCAGGGATTCTCCTTCGAGCGCGTAGTGCTGTGCTCGTTTGCTGGCAGCTGCGAGGATGTCGGGGTCGTCGGGGCGTTCGCCTTTCAGCCACCGCAGCATTGCTTCGTCGTCGTAGGGTTCTGTCGGTTCGCGGGCCTCTGCCGCCGCGCTGAGGGTTCGTGCCACCTTTTCGCTGGGGAGGCTGGGTCGCGGAGAGCGGGATTGGTGCTGGGAGTCGGTGTGGAGTGAGGGCACGGGGCTTCTGGCGGGTACGAACTGTATGGGGGTGCTGAGGGAGTTTGTTGGGTTGTGTGCTGTGGTGGTGCCATCGCTTGGGGCGGCGCCTAGCCCGGTCTTATCGTGGGGTTGTTGGCCGCAGCATTATTCTGGTGGGGACTGGTGTGCCGCTTGCACAAGCGAGGCTGTGGCGCCAGGCCCGTACAGCTGCCGCAGCTCGGATGCCTCCAATCGTGCTATTCTCTTGATGGTGCTGAGCGCTGCTGCCCATTGGGTCACGACGGCTTCTGGGGGTTCTTCGGGTGGCCTCTCCTCCCCATTGCAGTGAAGGGAGGAAACCTTGGGCGTGGCGTACTCTGCGATGGAGTGTCTGGATTCGACTTGCACCCGAGGAGCCTCCGCTCGGTTGAGTAGGTAGCACACGGCCAGCAGGCGGGATACGCATCGGACGTCGAAGGCTCTGCCCAGCATCTCACCTCGCTCGCGCGCTGAGACGCCGGGCGCCTGTGTGGCTCCGGTCTGGAACCCCATGGCGCGCTCCTTTTCTTCGGGCGTGGGCGGCCCCCACTGCTGTGTGGCGTGGTCCCAGACGGTGCCCTTTCTGCCCTCCCTGAACTGGTAGGAGTCTGGGAAGGACATCATGGTGGGCCACGCCCTCATGGGCTCTCCGCGCGTGTTGCAGGGGTAGTGGCCGGAGGCGGTGTCGTCTGCGGCGTCTTGCTCGACGCGACCGGGGTCCAGGATGTCCCTTACGAGGCGGCGTGGGTCCCGCTCCACGGTGTCCAGCACGGATTGCGCGTCCACGTACCCGGCCATGTTCGTCCAATAATTCCGCAAGCGGTGTGCACGCGCCCCCATGCGTGCTGCGTCGATGGTGATGGGCATGCCAATCATGGAGCACATGAGGGGATGCATGACGTCGCGGACCTCGCGGCTGTTGAAGTTGTGCTGCGCCGCCACGCACTCGATCATGTACGCGAACTTGTCGTGCCCCGCCAGGAGTTGCAGCTGCCCCAGCACGCGCACCACGTCGTACAGCACTGACGAGTGCCGCCCTTTCAATCCTTGCAGGGAACCAGCCGCAGAGAGGTCCTGGCATTCTGTGCCCACTACGGCGAAGATGTACGGACCCTCGCTGGTGAGGGAGAGGAGGTCGTTTCGTGAAATTCGTCTGAGATCTTGGGGCACGGAGGTGAAGGCGTCGTGGAGGGCTTCCAGAGGGAGTTGCTGCGGGAATCGGTTGTGCAGCTGCACCAACCGATGTTTGGCGACCTGCCGACTTTTCACGTTATTGTCGCAGTAAACGTATTTGGTGACTTTGCCTCCTGCGATGAGCCAGGCCTCCAGACCCGAACACAGGCCTGCGCAGAGCTCGATGACCACGGCTCCTTTGTCGTGCAGGGTGGACACGGTCCGCTGGGGCAGGGGGCGTGTGTTTAAGCTGGTCGCGTGCACATCCGTACATTCGCCGCACAGCACCCGAGTAATGGGGGTGTGCCTTCTGTTGCTTAGGTATGCCTCCACCCAACCGCACGCCTCTTCCCAGAGCGTCGTCGCGTTGTCGTCGCGGGCGTCGTGGTCTTCGGCGTCAATGTGCATGGCCCAATGCTCCCCCAGGTGGTGGCTGACCAGGTCATGGCCTGTGCAGGGGTCGTCTGGCAGCCCGCCCACATGGCTCTCGTATTGCCACGATGCTATGGGGGCGACGTCCTGCGTGCTCTCCTCTAGGACGCGCGGGTGTCGCGCGCAGAGGCAGGCGAAAGCACCTGCTGTCGGTAGTGCGGCTTCCTCCTCAGTGGGGTCCAGACTGGCGCCGGTGGGGTCCACGGACGACTTTCTCGGGTATCGAGACAGTACGTCCGCGTTGGTGTGGCTGCTCCCGGCCCTGTGCACGATGTCGTACTCGAACTCCTGCAGGGAAACTTGCCATCGCAGGTGCATGCCGGTCAGGGATTGCGAGGAGCGCAGCCATGTTAGCGGCTTGTGGTCGGTGATCAAGGTGAACTTGACGCCGTGGAGGTAGTGTCGGAAAGATCTCACGCCGTACACGGCCGCGAGGGCTTCCCCATAGAAGCTGCTGTAGCGCACTTCCGACCGGGAGAGGGAGCGGCTGGTGGCTGCGATGATGACGTCGCGATCCTCGTCGTCCTTCTGCCCCAATATGGCAGAGATGCCAACCCCGGACCAGTCGGTCATAAGGTACAGTGGCCGGCTTGGGTCGTAGGCGTGTATGACCACGCCAGGTTCGGTGAGCCGCTCCTTGAGCCGGGCCAGCGCGTCGTCGTGCTCCTTGCCCCAAAGATCCTTGACGTTCTCGTTGCCTTTTCTCAGTAGGCAGTTCAGTGGCCATGCCAGCGACGAGTAGTCTTCTTTGCCGATGCGCGCAGCCATGATTCGGTAGAAATTCATGAAGCCCAATATGGCCCGGACGCCTCGGACGTCTTTGGGTGTGGGTAGTTCGAGCAGGGCGGCCACTTTCGCCTGGTGAGGCGACAGCCTGCCGGGTCGCAGCAGGAAACCCAAAAACTCACACCCGCCGGCGGCGAAAACCGACTTGCCTGGGTGACCGCGCAGTCCCACTTTGCTTAGGCGCTGCAGGACTGCCTCCAGGTCGGCCAGGTGCTGGCGGGCGGTGGGCGAGGTCACTAGGATGTCGTCGCAGTACACCTTGGCGCAGCTGAGTCCGCGCAGTTCGTGCTCGATCACCCGTCCAAACATGGCGGTGCTGTTAGCGCTGCCGAAGGGCATGCGCTTGTAGACGTACTGCTCGGGAGCGGCGCCGTCTCGCGCCCACCAAAAGCATGTCTTGAGTGACGCGTCGTCGGTCAGGACGATCTGGTGAAATCCGCTGCGCAGGTCCAGCTTGGTCATGTACTGGTCTCGGCCGATGTCGTGAAACAGGTCTTCGGGCAGCCGTGGAGGCGTGCGATCTCTGAGTGACAATTCATTGATCCCCCGCAGGTCTAGCGCCACGCGCTTGTCCGACCAGGAGCCATCCAGGGCCTTCTTCATGGCCACGACGACGTTGCAGGTGTTTTCGCAGTATTTTGGGGCTTTTTCGATGATGCCGTCAGCCAGGAGCTTGTTGAAGTGTTCATCGATCAGTTTCCGCTCGGCTGGAGAGAATCGTCGGGGCTTCTGGTAGTGTGAGGCGGACTCGTCTTTGAAGGGGATGTCAAATTTGCCGATCTGTCCTGTGTATCCGGGCAGGTCGGTGGCGGTGGTGGCCATGAAGCTTTTCTCGCGACGCAAGAGGCTGCGTAGGTCCTGCCATTCTTCGTCGGTCCAGGCGCCCTCGCCGTGGAAGCCTGCCTGAGGCCCCATGATGACGTCCAGCTCCTCATCACGGGCGTGTAGTGCCTCGACGTCGTCTTCTCGGCCGAGAGGCATGGCGCTGTCCACCTCGCCGGCCTGCGTGGAGAATGCCTGCGCCTGGAAGTGCTGCCGCGGCTTTTTGCGTCGCTTGCGGCCCCTGCGGGCGTGGCGTCGGCTTTTTGCCCTCCTAAGGCCGGCTCTGCGCCGCAGATTGTGGGAGGATGGCGCCCCTCGGCCTTGCCGTTTATTCCGCTTGCTGGCGCGTTTGAAGCGGCTGGGGGGGTCCTCACACTTTGGATTGAGAATGATGAATCGCATGATGGCGTTGGTGTTGGCCAGACGGAACTGTGTCCACGCGTGTATCGCTCCGGCGGTCGCTGCGGCCGTAATGCACCAGTTGGGCACGCTCCTCCATGCTTCTGTCGCCACCAGACACGCCACCTCCACGAGCACGTGTCCTATGCTGTTGGTCTGGACCGTCGTAAAGGTAGTCCAGACGGCTAGCGCGCAGCCAAGCCGTACGCACACTCGCTGTACCCAGGTGCGGGCAAGGAGTTGCAGCACTGCTTTAGCCTGTTGCTGAGCCCGCCGGTTGCGCCTTCCAGCGGACTTGGGCACTGGGCCCCAGGCCTGGATGAGTGCCCACCTCATCCGGGCGCTAAGGGACCGCTCCACGAGTCATAACAGCAGGGGGAGGCTCGGGGAGAACCTCCGCACTGCCCGCCATGTTGCCTCCAGGAGCAGAATGCCGACTGACGCGTAGTGTACCGTGGCCGATCCGAACCACTGGGTCACCAGCACCCCCACGGCCCAGGATGCCATTCCCTGTGTTGTCAAAGCGGCCGCCCCTGCTGTTGCGGCGATCATGACGGCAGCGGTGTGCTCCAGGCACCATGCGCCGGGTGCCCATAGGCAGGGTGTGACGGAGGCGAAGGTGTACATGCTGGCCCACACTGCGCTTTCCGTGCCGAACCCTTTGGCCCACATGGTGGCGGTTGTGACCAGCCCCACTGTGATGACGTTGTTGAAGGCGCGTGGTGTCGGTGACCGGGTTGTGGTTTTGGCCACGGCTGTGAGTGTCTGTGTGTGAGGGGCTGCGCCAAGCCCCAGCCGCGTGGTGGCGAGTCGTGACCCGTCATTCCACCTGTCTGCGGGGCTGGTTGCTGCTGAGGGTGTCTTGAGCATTCCCTACAAATTTAGGAATCGTAGGTAGGGCCATGTTTGCCTTGTATCTACCTTGTGTCTGGATGGCCAAAAACCACGACCAGACATGGCCATGTTTAGTCAGTTTTTCCGCGGCGCAACACAACCCAAGTAGGGCCATGTTTGGTCGTGGTTTTTGGCCTTACTTACCCCTTACTTACCTTGTACCTACCCAATGTCTAACGCACCATACGTACGCACGTGAATGCATGAATCACTTAGACATTGGGTAGATACAAGGTAAGTATGGCCATGTTTATACATAAACAAGGTAAGTAGGGCCCTACCTATCATGTATCTGTACTCAAGTACAAGGTAAGTATGGCCATGTTTATACATAAACAAGGGTAAGTAGGGCCCTACCTATCATGTATCTATATCCAAGTACAAGGTAAGTATGGCCATGTCTATACATAAACAAGGGTAAGTAGGGCCTTACCTATCATGTGTTTATTCTCAAGTAATGATCAAACATGGCCATGTTTATACATAAACAAGGGTAAGTATGGCCTTACCTATCATGTGTTTATTCTCAAGTACTAATCAAACATGGCCATGTATATATCTACCGCATATCGAATACGATGTAAACATGGCCATATCTACCTAGATATTCGGTCTTTCAACGAATAACAAACACATATTAATGATATGCTTTAACACACACATATTGGATATGCTATGTATGCGTTGCATACTAAGTTTCAATATGTTGCATGCACAACATATTGAAACTTAGTATGCATACCGCAAGTCGGGATGCACTATACTTCCTAGTTGATGCTTTCGTGCTTTGAAAAGTATGCATGTGATATGTGAAAATGCGACAAGGCAATAGCAATTGCTATTCGAAACTATTTTTTATTCGCTACGTAACTACATGCTCAATACGATAGGACACACGAATGCAAACAAGCATGGGTTCTAACGCACAAATGAATACATTATGCAATACAGTTAATACAAACCAATATCGCGTAAGTACTATATTTTCTAATCTACTCCCTAAATATTCACTACATTACTATTTCAAATCCTACTTGAAAACTATTTCGTAAAATACAAACAATAAGCCTATCTACAATCTACAACGCGAGTGTTGGCGTCGTTGATGAGCACGTGCCTTGCTCCTCATAAATTTTCAGCCATCCTATATCAAAGGACAAGGAACCAATCGTTAGTAAATCTGGAAAGAAAAAAACAAGCACGCAAACGAAAACAATTCAAATACAAGGGGTCAAAGGAGAATAGAAGTCGAAGGCGATGGAGTCGTTCGTGGGTTGAATCGCGTTTTCGCCGGTCCAACTCACGAGTCAATCTGAAAAATAGCGCCAACGAAAAAGAGGTTAGTAACGAGGGAAAAAAGGGGGAAAAAATAAGAAGAAGGTTAAGGAGAGTGAAAGTTTAGAGGGGGTGAGTTGGAATAGAACCAACCAAATCTAGTCCAAAGGACTAGCGGGAAAAATCTCCCGTTCACCCCATGTAAACGTTCAATACGCGCAGATCTAACTACATCTGCGCGTAAAAAACACTACGGCACTAGTACTTGCACGCAGGAGAAAATATGAAAAAGCAAGAATGAATTCAGAAGCAACGCATGGAAACAAAAGCAAAAGCGCAAGCAGAATTTTGTACAGTGCAGACAGGCACTGCACTGTACAGATGGTCAACGAGAAGAGGAGGAATTTCGAACTCCAACGTTTACAAGTACCGTGACTGACAACTCGAACTGTGCACTGTACAAGTATGGTGACATGACATGACGTCTACGGTGACACGCGGTCACCTCTGCCATCGGCTATCGCAATGTCGCATGTCAACGTGCTATCAGATATCGAGCTATCGATGCCGTGTCTCTCACCCGATCGCGCGACGTTGTCTTTTGTGTCATCACTCGAGTAATGTGTAATCGCCTGGCATCTTCTGGGATAAACTGAAGACTCTCGATTTTCGAACGCCGCGATCTGAACGGTCTGAACCTGTCCGCGAACGGTCGGCGATCTGAACCTGCGCGAGTGGCGATTCCGGGTCATGGGACCCATGTTTTTTCTGTTGCGCTTTCTTTTGTGCATATTTTTTTCAAGGGTTTCCCACTTCTGGACCATTCATGAATGGCCCATAGAATATTTGAGCAAGCCGTTTTCACCATCGTATTTTGCGAGCAAGCCCCTTTCTTTTGAACTCAACTTGTTTTTTTCATGAAAATGACCGATTTTTGTCCACGCTTGCCTGCACCCTAAGGTATGGTCTAGACATGACCATGTTTGGGTCGTTTCCCCATTGGGTTTTGCATTTGGGGCATTGATTTGGGCTATGTGCGCCGCGGAAGATGTCTACCTTGTGTTCGCGTGAATGCTGTTCGAACCGGGCCATACCAGGGCAATTCTACTCAGGTACAAGGTAAACATCTTCCGCGGCGCAACACAACGTGGTTTGCCTTGTTTTACTGCCAACATTGCCCAAAAATGGCCAAGTTTGCCACGTGTTTTTAAACACAGATCAAACATGGTCCGTTTTATGTACGTCTTGCCCAATGTTGGCAGTAAAACAAGGCTAACAAGGCCGTGTTTCACCATCTCGGCTGTTGAAACTGCTTAGGTATGGCCATGTTTACGCCATACTTATGATGGTACAGCAGGTTACGTACGTGGGCAAAAGCGGTTTGCAGGCACAATAGGCGATGACATCCCGCGCACAGAGATTGGCGCAAGGTGGGATTCCGGAGGAGAGATGGAGGGTCAATCCCGCGAAAAGAGCCACTGTTGCATATCGCTTGCCAAATTCTCCGGGTGAGGGCGATGGGTTGACGACGCCGCCGCGTGCGGACGATGCCTTCAAGAGGCAACGTGTCCTCGAATGGGATGCCGATCCCACGAATGGTTTTATAGATTTAGTTGAGGAACTCTTTTGGGATGGAATCATTCTGACGGAAGAATATGACAATCATCCGGCACGCGCCACCTTCACTGACATTGAACGCGACGGCATGACCGGGTAGGGCCCTACCTGCCTTGCTCTCGGGACGAACCCGGGGCGAGCATTGCCCTACCTGCAATGGGAAGGGGCCAAGTATGGCCGTATTTTGACGTGTTCGCTGTAGGTCGAACCGAAAAGCACGGAAATTCCTCCCGTCACCCTCCCGTCACCCATCCAGTCCGCTGCTGGCGACGCGGGGTCAACCATGAGCTCGAGCGTGGAGAACAATAAGGCGTTGGCCTCCACGCGGATGGGGAGGGTAGCATCGTCCAGCAGGAAAAGGGGTGCGAAACCAATGTCCTCCGTGACAAATGTTGTCTGCAGCGCAGAGACCATCCTGGCGAAGAGCGCGGACGCGTGGCACTCAGTCCCGGAAAATCGCCCGTTCTTGTCCTCGAATAACTTTTGGCGAACGGACTTGGAGACCTTCATGTCGAAGGGTTCCCGTTGCAGCGTCCGCACCGAGGCCAGGAACGCAGCACCTGCTGAATTGGCAGCCGGCTGAGCTGCCGGCGGCGTGGCTGGAGTGTTGGCGTGTCTCGCAGCTGCCGAATCAAAAATCGTGGATAGCGCGCGTCGGCGATTCGCCATGCTAGCGGTGGCTCGAGTAGAAGCAACCATCTTGAGAAGGACTGAAGGGGCGGAGTGAGGCAACGGAACGCGAGATGTGCGGCAGTTCCGGGCGGCCAAGAAACGCGTGGGTCGCCGATACGGCAGCCGTGAGAGATCAAATAATTCAGGGAAGTCGTGTGGTAGCGGCGGCCAATACGCAACGGTGGGGGATCCAACCAGAAAACGTAAACCAATCCAATTAAGACCCGTAGAAAACCGTTCTCCAACCGGTGCGGCGTGCCGTAAATCAACCCATAAAATTTAGGCCATACCCGTGACTGCCGGCACTCTCACGCGCGGAGCGCCTCACCCCATCCCAGGCGTCCGAGCTTAGCCACTCATGGTGGCAATCTCGCAGTGGCTAAATGAAACGCAAGTGGGGCCAAACCTGGCAAGGGCCAGTATCGCCTAAGATTTAAGGGATCGATATTTCCCGACTTCTCAACAATTCGAATCGATTGATACTGATAGTTTACAAAGCCCAACTCGATTGATAGTGATAGTAGCATGCCATGGAATCGACTGATGCCGATTTACACGAAAGTTACTATCGATTGATAGTGATAGTGAAAGTTTCACCATCGACTGATAGTGATAGTGCGATTACTTCACCAATAATCAACGATAGTTCAATCATACCGATAGTGCCGATAGTGGCTTACGCAGTGAGTGCTACCCACACACGCAGGATATCAACTTCAACGAAGGATATTAACTACTCAGAACTACGTGTTATTTAGCTTGACATCTCCGGTACCCAGCACCTTGACGACCGGCCGAAAGGACGATATTTCTCCAAGTTTTCCTGAGCCTGGATGGAGTTTCGGACTCTACACTTCCACTATTATCTTGTGGACGCTTTCTGTCCCCTGCGTGGGTTCGTCTTTTGTGTAGGCATGATCGATGCCGGGCTCTGTGCTTGACGATTGTTTTATGGTCTCAAGACCGTCTGAGGTTTGTGACGGGAAGCCTCGCGTCGTCGCGTGACGGCGGCCTAGGTAATAATATTTGTAAAATGGCCTTGCTGTCGAACGATAGTGGTGACACGGGCATTCGAAATCGACACCTCGAAATCCGCCGACCAATCGACTGATGACATAGTCGTGTACGTTCAAATCGACTGATAATGATAGTTCGCATATTCGAGTCGACTGATAGTGATATGTGGCAGGCGACGAATCGACTGATAGTGATATTTCGCGATAGCTAAATTCACGGGATCGACTGATAGTGATAGTAGCGATACTATCGATATGTCGCGAAGTCGGCACTATCGATACTGGCCCTTCAAACCTGGTAGATATATGGTTCGGCGGTAATATATATCTAACTGTTGAGATAAACCCTGAGTTAAGGGTTACGGAATCAGAACGGTAAAAGTGAGATAGATAAATCAGAGGCATACATAAATACCTAACGGGTGTTTCCCGTCTACTGGTGACGGTCACCCAGCCTACCATAGGAAGTGACATGTGACAGTTTTGAGTGTCACACACAGTGTCAAATCCAGCAAAAAGCGAAGATCGCCATGTATAACCGGATGAACTCCATAGTTGGCCCGGACAGCGTCACTGGCTGTTTCTTTTGCGATGACCCCGAGAACCCTGACACCGTGTTCGATACCAAAGAGCCATTCATGCTCGCAGATCAGATCGCGTCGCAAGTAGTAATTGTGAAGCATCCTTGCATGCAAACTGCGGTGGTTCTTGACCCTCGAGCAGATTTCTTCAAGCAGAATGTCCAGGATGAAAATCCTAGCGAGGACGAGCTTGCTAAGTACTTAGGCCTGCAGTACGACATGGCATTTGTGTAGTGTAAATAGATAGCATCAGTTTGTGTATATACATAAAAAAGGGTAAGTATGGCCCTACCTATCATGTATCTATATACAAGTACAGTGTAGGTATGGCCATGTCTATACATAAACAAGGGTAGGTAGGGCCCTACCTATCATGTATCTATACTCGAGTACTAGTCAGGTAAGGCCATGTTTATACATAAACAAGGGTAAGTAGGGCCCTACCTATCATGTATCTATACTCAAGTACTAGTCAGGTAAGGCCATGCTTATACATAAACAAGGGTAAGTAGGGCCCTACCTATCATGTATCTATACTCAAGTACTAGTCTGGTATGGCCATGTTTATACATAAACAAGGGTAAGTAGGGCCCTACCTATCATGTATCTATACTCAAGTACAGGGTAAGTATGGCCATGTTTAGACATAAACAAGGGTAAGTAGGGCCCTACCTATCATGCATCTATACTCAAGTACTGAGGATCAGACATTGCCATGTACATCTTTGGAGACTGTCCATAGTAAGGACTAAATAAGCGTAATAGCCCAAAAAAAACAGATTCTAAAATTTTTTTTCCAATGTTTTCAAGTACAGCCCAGGTACAGCCCAGGTACAGGGTAGGTATTGCCCCCTACTTACCCCTTACCTACCCAATGCCCATACTGACCTAACTTTGAGGTGCTGTAACAGGAAGTGTAAAATGTTTTTTCAGTTAAATCTTTGGAGACTGTCCATAGTAAGGACTAAATAAGCGTAATAGCCCAAAAAAACAGATTCTGAAAATATTTTTTCCAATGTTTTCAAGTACAGCCCAGGTACAGCCCAGGTACAGGGTAGGTATTGCCCCCTACTTACCCCTTACCTACCCAATGCCCATACTGACCTAACTTTGAGGTGCTGTAACAGGAAGTGTAAAATGTTTTTTCAGTTAAATCTTTGGAGACTGTCCATAGTAAGGACTAAATAAGCGTAATAGCCCAAAAAAAACAGATTCCAAAAATATTTTTTTCCAATGTTTTCAAGTACAGCCCAGGTACAGCCCCAAGTACAGGGCAGGTACCGAGTAGCACAACTTTGAGGCCTCAAAAAGTGAGGTTACCAAAGCCATTCCACCCAAAACTTCGCTCCATATGTCTTACATCGACCCAAACCATCGATATCAACAATAAAAAACAAACTATCGGAAACTTCATTTCACCCGATTTTGGCTGGTTTTGCCATTTTACTGCCGACATTGCCCAAGTAGGGCCCTACTTGGCTCGAAACACAAGGTAAACACAAGGTAAACACAAGGTTCTAAATTTGTAGGGATTTGAGAAAAAAAAGGTTTAGTGGTCCAGATTGCCCAGTCTGTGTTTGTTGTTTTTGGTGATGGTGACGTATTATTTCCCCCCCCCAGCAATGGGTGGAGAGGCTGTGGCTCGACCGACGTTGCTGGCAGAATGAAGAAGGTGGCGGGAGATGACGGGATGTCGCTGACGACGTTGGGGGATGTCAGTGCTGTGGTGGGGCTTGCGAGTGAGAAAACGCACATCATGGCGGTTGCTAGCCAGGTGTGCATTGGAATGTGGGACGATCGGGGCCTGCGGCGGGGTGCCTGTACTGCTTGAGGGGCAGGGCGGTGATGCACATCGGGAGGGGCGGGTGATGCGGTGGGAATGGGCTGGTATGGCCCAACTCTCAACAGGTCGTTGGGCGTTTGTTGAGAGTTTTGTGCAGGGGTTGAATGGCTGCCCACGTGAGTGGGCACTCCGCGCGCGTAGTTGTGGTCGGTGGTGCGTGGTGGGGCGGTGGGTGGCGCGATCATGGTGTGCGTTGTGGCTGTCCATTGTGAGCCGTTTGCTCTGAAACGCCGTAAAGTCAGCGGCCGGAACCCATTTGTAACTTTGACGGTGTTGATGTACATGAGGGCGGTGGCGTCGCGCACGAGTGCCACATTTTCTGGACGCGTGTCTCCTTGCAGGATTCGGCACGGGGAGTAGCCGCGCAGCACCAGATCTTTTCGCGCGCCCGATACCGCGCAGCGGTCGGGTAGGAAGCGGTGGAATGGGCGGTCGATGGTGATCCCGCAGAATGGGCAATCGCTGGTGCGTGCGGTGTTGTGCAGTGAGCGCGCTGGTGGTGAGTTGGGTGGTGTGCGTTGGTGGTTGCTGGGGGTTGGAGCGGTGGCTGGTGGATTGGGATGGGTGTTTTCCCGGCCATTGGGGCGTGTGTGCAGCACCCGCGGGATATGGTCGGGGAGGCGGTGTGAGGCATCGGGATTTTCTTGGGGTGGAAGCGCGTCGTCCTCGGAAGGGCTGGAAGGTGTGGTGGAGGTGTTGTCGGGTGTGGAGGAGGTGGAAATGTGGGGGCGACTGTTTGTTGTGAAGTATGAGTGGGGGTTGGCGGATTGGATGATTTGTGGTGATGCATGTGCTGTGGTCGTTGGGGGTTGGGCGGTGGTGGTGACTTCTTCGTTGTGGTGGTTGGGATGGTGGTTGTGGTGGTGGTGGTGGTGGTGGGTTGTTGCGTCATGGTGGTGGTGGTGGATTGCGGTGGCGTCGCGATTGTTTGAGGGTTGAGGAGCGTGTGGGCTGTGATATTTGCGTTGTGTTCTGGCCCAAAATATGGCTGCGAGGACTGCTGTGAGCCCGAGCGTGGTGGCCAGTGCTGTGAGGCTCATGGTGCTGACCGACGAATGGGTGTCGGGCACCCCTGCGTGGCCGATGTTGGACTCCATCGTCGTGGCGGCGGTAGCGGCGGGCAGGGTGGCCATGAGGACGATGGCGCACGCGATCATGGTTGCCCACTTTGGGGTCGAGGCTCGTCGCGCCTCGGCTTGCGGAGGGCAGGCTTCCCTGTCGGGGGTGGGCAAGCGCGTTGTTTTGGGTGGGCGCTGTGGGGCTGTGGGGTCGTTGTTGGTGGGATGTGCGGGACAGACGTAGCCGGGGAAGCCGATTTCCATGAGGAGGCAAGAGCATCCAGGGGCGTCTGTTGTGGGAATTGGCGGTGTTGTTGTTGCCGTTCCCATAACGTTGGTGAAGATGGGCTTGGCCCACTCCAGAATCGTCGTGCTGAGGGTGGGGCTTACAGCTGCCATCGGGGGGGTTGTTGTGGGAGATACTGTGGGTGTGCTGACATTGGCTTCATTGTGGTTGGCGGGAAGGTCGGTGACGGCGGCGATGGAATGGGCATGACTCGGGGGCGTGTCACATGGTGTAGCGTGGTGCCTGAGGGGTGCGCGGCTTTGGGTGGGAGATGGCTCTGGGAGAGGGCGTGGGCCGCGGATTGGGAAAAGCAGCAGGTATTCGGTGCGCGTGAGGGGGGGCTCGTTGCGGTTGAGGCGGTCGTGGTTGATGATCATCTGGTGCCTGAACTTCCTCAGTGCGATGGGCATCTTGCATCGAAGGCTACCTGCCCTGTTGGGTACTGGTGGCTGGGTGATCCATTTGTCGTACATGGAGGTGTTGCCGGTGATATGGCAGGGCAGTCTGGGGTGGTGCCATGGTCGAAGGGGTTCGTGGCAGATGTCGCACCGGTCGCTGGGGCAAGGTTCGTGGTGGAGGGGAGAAATGGGTTGCGGGGCTGGTGTGTTTGTGGGGTGAGGGGCGGGAGTTGGGAGTGGTAAGCTCAGGATGGCGGGGTTGGGCGTTTCAGGGGTATCCCCGTTGGGGCGGAGGTTCCCGTACTGTTGGCGGAAGGACACGCGCGTCAGTGGTGCCTGGCCGGAGGCGGTTCGGCTGGTGTTGACGACGAGCATGAGGAGGGGCATCAGGTGGGAGGGGATTTTGCCGTCGCTGACCCATCGCGCGTAGAGTCCAGTGCCCCCGCTCAGGTGGCAGGCCTGAGGTCTGGTGACGCCTTGGCATGCTCCCCTGTTGCAGAAAGGGCATGCCGTTTCTCGAGTGGTGTCGTGCCACGGTGCGAGGGTTGCCGGGGTCAGCGGTGGGCCGGTCTTGAAGTGGGCGAACGGCCAGGCGGGCGGGCAGGCCCGCTGGAGCTCGTGCCACTTGACGAAGGCTGCCACGCCGCAGGCGGCCACGCCACATATTCCGATGGCGATCAGCAGGGGTGTTGTGGCGCTGCAGGAGGAGACTTCGCTGCTGCTGGAACCCTCGTCGTGGGCCTGAGTGGGGTTGAAGAAAGAGGCCAGGAGGACGAAGGCGAGGAGCGTCATCAGGGTTGGCCGGAAACGGCTGGCTGGGCGGCGCGCGTCCATCCGGTGGCGTGGGCTGACTCGGACGGCGGCCATGTTGTCCAGGTGGGCTGACCACTCTGCCCCCCCCCCGAACCGTGCTGCGGGCCTCGGCGCGGCGTGGTGGTCCTTGAACACCTTGAGGGGCAGATAGGCCTTGCTCTCGAAGTCGCCGCGCTGGTTATGGGGGTGGTATGCCAGTGCGGCTCCGCGCCCCGGGGTGGCGGGCAGCACCCCAGCGGACATGGCGTGCAGGATGTCCACGGATAGTAGGACGTCAAAGCTCACGGGGGATGATGGACTGATGCCGGTCACGTCGGCCAGCACCATCTCGTTGGAGGTACCGGGGGCGATGACGAGCATCAGCTCACCAGTGCCCCACTGGCGGTGCTGCTGCGCCCCACCGCTGCCCATGCTGGTGTCCACGGTGGCCGTGCTGGAGTGCACCTTGAGGCCCAGGGTTTCCTGGTGTACCTTGTTCATCACGAACAGCATTGAGCCGGTGTCCACGATCATGACGGACAAGGTTAGATACTGCCCCGTGCGCTGGCTCATGACGAGGATGGATTTCTTCGGGTCGTCGTTGCAGAGGGTGTAACACACAGCCGTGCGTGTGAACCACTTGTTCATGTCCGGGCTCATCTCCTCAAACGCCTTGCTGGTAAGGCGCTGCAGCTCCGCCGGGGGTACTTGCTGGTGGTTGGCCGTGGTGGTGGACAGGGCCGCGGAGAGGCTCTGAGGGGGGTTGTCGTGGTCCTCCTCAATCCAATCGTTGGTCTTCATGAGCACCATCGCGGAGGCGGCGGGGGGTTGATCGGGGATGTGCTCCTCTCGGCCTCGTACGACGGCGGGAGCTGCGGGTGTGGGGGGCGGCGGGCTGCCCATGCGGCGGAATGACGCAGGGATGTGTCGGTGGTTAACCATGCTGCGGGCCATGTAGGAGTGGTGGTGGATGGGGTGCAGTGCCTCCTGGTAGGGTGCCGTGGGGGGATCTGATGCGCCATCGTCGGTTGTGCTCTCGTCGCAGCCTTCGGTGTCGTAGTCGAGGGGAATTTCGTCGTCGTTGCTGTCCTCCCCCGACTCCATGCCTGGGCAGTCGTCGTCCTCATCACCGTCACGGTCGTCGTCGCTGCTCACGAGGTCGATGACGCTGCTGGGTGGCAGCCAGTTTTCTGGGCGCTCGCGGTGTGACATGCAGCACGTTGGGAGTCCATGTTGGTCGTGGGCCAAGTCGTAGTGGCATACCCGGGTGTTGCCAATTCTCATTGGCTTGCCGTCGGGCCCCATGGGGTACTCCGGCCACTCAAAGTGAATGACTGCGTATGCGATGTCAAAGGTGTTCACGGGGGCGTCGCCGGAGGGAACATGGCGGCGTAGGGCGTTAGACAGGGCAGCCTTCTCACCCGCCACGCGCCGTTCTTGCGTTAAGGTCGGTGGCGACATAGCGTCGGCAATGTCGTTATCGAGGGGAGGCGAGGGTGGCGGGCTGTCTGGAGCCTGGGTGACCAGATGTCGCGTGATGACGGGGCTGTCGGGTGATGGAGAGGGGCTCTTGGGACTGCTTGGATAATCCTCGGGGTAGCGGTCGGGGTAGTGTTCAGGGATGTCGTCAGGGGCTGGGCTGTCGGGAGAATATGGGGGGCTGGTGGGTGACAATGAAGGGCTGGTGGGGGAATATGGAGGGCTGTCCGGGCCTGGCCTCCTGGGTGAGTGAGGGGGGCTGTCGGGCGCAGGGCTGGCAGGGGAATACCAGTAGTGGGTTGGAGTGGGGCTGACGGGGTCTTCGTGATGATCGGGCGCCTGCGGTGCTCCCTCGTCGTGGGGAGCGGGGGTCGAGTTGGCGGTGGGGTCGGGCGCGCCCCTCAGAAAGGGGTTGCCGTACTTCATGATGGCAGCGTACGAGTGGAAGTGCACGATGGTGTCCGCTGATGCTGCGTCGTTGGGCGGGGTGTCGCTGGGGCTGGGCTGCCCAGCGTGGTGGGTGTGCTGCGCGTGAACGTGCAGCCCCGGGGGCAGCCGCGCGGGGGGTGGCACGCTGTGGTAGTCGTAGGACTGGGCGTGCCATGTGGGGGCGTCGCCAGTGGGGGCAGCGTGGTTGGTGGAGTGGGAATTGCTATCCTTGCCGCCGTACTGCTGGTCGAACTCCGTCTTGGTCAGCGGTTTTAGGCCCTTGGCGACGCGGTCGTAGTTTACGATCAGCTGGTTCGTCAGGTGTCGCAAAACCGCGGGCATCTTACCCTGGTTGACCCAGGAGTCGTACAAGGTGGTTTTGCCGCTTATGTGGCATGGCAGCGTAGCGTGATGAAAAAGGTTCAAGGGTCGGTGGCAGAATGTGCAGTCGTTGTCGGTGGGCCCCCCGAGGTTCTCGCTGCACACGCCGGTCACCGTGCGGGTCGTGGCTGCTGCGGGCTCCGTGCTGAAGGAGGATGCTGGAGCCGGGAGCGTGAGCTGACCAAGGAGTTTCCGCCCAGCGGGGTTGAGGCTGGATGGGTCGAAGTTGCTGCCTGCGGGACGCGGGGCTGGCAAGCGTGGGCGAGCGCTGTCGCTCCTGGTGGTGGAGGTGCGCGGTGGGATCAGCGGCGGCGTCGGCACTCCGAAGTTGTGCTTGTGCTGGCCGGTGATCAACATGTTGGCCAAGGTGGACTTGGTGGGTCCCTCCGCGTATGCCCCCACGTACTGGATCAGGTTCTCCTGCTCGAGGTTTGCCTTCATGATCTTCGTTTCCAGACTCTTCAGCTTGGTGTGCACGTCTTGCGCCACGTCGGTCACCTCGGTGAGCGTGTGCTCGTCGGTCACGTTCATGGACTTGCTGAACCGCTCCCGGACGATGCCCGCGAGGTGCTCGGGCAGGGCTTGAAGCATAAACAGGCCGGCCGTCTGCAGGCTGATCACCTTGGACGTGGAATCGTGGGGCAAGTTGACTCGCTCCACGAGCCCCACCAGGCGGTCCCTGAGGGCGTTCGGGTCCTCGCCAGCCAACATCTTCAAATTTTTGATCTCGTCCTGGGCGGCCTCGGCTGACAGATCGGCGCACTTCAGCCTCAGCAGGAAGAAGAGCACGCGCCATGCGGCGTCCCAGTCGATGTCCTGGCCGGTCAGCACCTGGAAGTGGTCTTCCCGGGGAAACGTAATGGGCTCACACATGTATCCAGTCTGCGGCGGGTACGATTCGGTCTCCTCCATAATCAGCTGAGGCAGCGTCTTGCTTTCGCTGTTTGGCGTCAGTACGAACCGACTGATGACGCGGGTGGCGGCCTCCGTGCTGTTGAAGATTGCGGGCAGGGAGCCGAACAGCTTGCCCTTGAGTTTGTTGATCTCGGCGCGCGTGAGCTCATCGTCGCGGTTCGCGTTCTTTTCGAACACGAGGTTGCTGACGAAGGCACTGAGCTCATGGGCCAGACCGGTGAAATCGCCGTCGGACATGTTGACCTTGGTGACGACTGGTAGTGATTTTGGTTTGGAGGACATGGTGATGGTTTGACGCCTGCACACGCAAACCTCACCCCTTAAGCAGGGGGTGTGGGGAACGGCAGTCCCACTTGTCACGCGGTTGTAAGGGTAGGCTGCCGTCATCACTTCAGATCCTGAAATGTTCAGGAGTGGTTGCGTTCCACTGGACGTGGCACGCTGTTGCTGACCACTGCACGTGATCTGACCACTGCACGCGGTCAAAGCCTGAAATTTTCAGGAGTGGTTGCGCCCCACTGGACGTGGTATGCGCTGCTGGCCACTGCACGAGGCCGGCATGGGGGAAGGAAGGCTGTTCTGACCACTGCACGCGATCTGACCACTGCACGCGGTCGAAGCCTGAAATCTTCAGGAGTGGTTGCGCCCCACTGGACGTGGTATGCGCTGCGGGCCACTGCACGAGGCCGGCATGGGAGGAGGAAGGCTGTTCTGACCACTGCACGCGATCTGACCACTGCACGCGGTCGTAGCCTGAAATCTTCAGGAGTGGTTGCGCTCCACTGCACGTGGTATGCGCTGCTGGCCACTGCACGAGGCCGGCATGGGAAGAGGAAGGCTGTTCTGACCACTGCACGCGATCTGACCACTGCACGCGGTCGTAGCCTGAAATCTTC
The DNA here is from genome assembly GCA_001247695.2 of Cymbomonas tetramitiformis. Taxonomy (NCBI): domain Eukaryota; kingdom Viridiplantae; phylum Chlorophyta; class Pyramimonadophyceae; order Pyramimonadales; family Pyramimonadaceae; genus Cymbomonas; species Cymbomonas tetramitiformis. The sequence continues at coordinate 2,917 of LGRX02026607.1, read as the reverse complement.
AGGAGTGGTTGCGCTCCACTGCACGTGGTATGCGCTGCTGGCCACTGCACGAGGCCGGCATGGGAGGAGGAAGGCTGTTCTGTGAGGCACTGCGCGCACGGCTCTGCTGATGCTGCGCGTCGCTGCTGCCACAGGGGTGTCAAAAGTCCTGAATGGCCCAAGTCACGGGGTGAAGGGCGAAGTGCTCCGAAATGAGCGTCTGGCGGAGTCGCGGGGGCCGTCGGCAGAGTGGGCACGAGCTATTGTGTGTCAGCCACGTGGACAGGCAGCGCGAGTGGCAAATGCGCCGTCCCTTCAAGCAGGGACACCGCAGGACGTGAGACGCGCAGCGCTGCCACGTGGGGACGGGGGCCAAGCATATGACGCAAGTGCTCAAGCAGGGCGCGGGGGTGCGCCGGCAGCGTGTGCGCCGAAACAGCTCGTCGACGCGGCGCTGGTGGGTCATGCCACTTCTGACGTGGCGCGCGATGTGAACTCCCAGCGGGAACGTCAGAGCTGCCCCGTGCCAGTGACGGGGTGGGATTCTGCAGAAACTCAGAGAGGTGTTTCAAAATCAATGGAAAGTGAAAGGTTCAGGAAACAGGGCAAAATTGTGAAAAAGGCCTCATTCTGGGAGTTTCGAAAGTGCACGGGACTGGTGAGCATCCCCAAAGGTCCTGACAGGCAACCTGACGAAAAGGTGCCGGGTCAGAGTGGAGTCCGAAAGGGGAAGGCGAAAAAGGGGCAACTCCAGCTCGAGAACCACGCAACGACGGCCAAACGGGCTGCTGGGCCCGATTCCAAAAGGGATACCAAGGTCCAGCAGCCAGCAGATACCAAATTCACAACTCGCTCGGGCCGGCTGAAAAGGTTGAATTCAGCCCCCTGCGTTGGGCCAACCAGCCCGAGTGGGGATGCCCAAAGAAGGTAGCGGCAGTCGGCGCTGGATTCACGGGGTCGGCTCAGGCCACAACAGCGAACGAACACAGTTGGGTAAAGTTTGGGAATTCATGGTGCCCAAGCAGCGAAAGAGTGTGGTGAATCCATTCTGCGTTCATACGGCCGGAGCGCGCGTGAATGCACACTTGAAAACGGTCACAGCGGGGTCCGGGCAGAGGAGCCGTTGACTCTCGGGAGTTTGAAAAGTCGTCAGGAGTGTTGAGCGGTGACGTCGTCTGAAGCGGCCGAGCTTGGCCGAGCGTGCTGAATTTCCAAGTTTGTGCTGAATTCGAGTTTTTGAAACGGAAAGCCGCTGGCCGTCTCGGCGTCGCCGTGCACCTACTCAACACTCTTAGGGTGGGAATTCACGGGAGTGCGAACTATCGCGCCTCACCTGAGAATTCCCTTGGGAGCTTGGTAAAGAAAAGTAGTCGTAAACGACGAAGACGATGTCTTCGTACGAACACGTAGAAGGCAGCAGCAGCGGCGTTAGTGAGTGAAGCTAAAGCTGAGCTGCGGCACGCACACATACCGCAAACGCACGCACACAAGCATGAATTCAGGGTACACTTTTTGCGCGCCTGTTTATTGTCGTGCGGTGAATTCAGAGGTGCTCCAGACTCCTTAGGTGCATATCGGGTCCCTGCACGACTGTCCGTTCCTTGCAAGAAAACACGGAAAGCGTTCACTTAGCACACGGCGTCTCGGGCTTACCTCAACTGCGCGGAGCGGCGGCCTTTAGCGTTGCGGATTCGCCTTCCGTTATGCGAGTGTGGATCTACGCCTAACCGGTGTGGTCGCGCGAGCGGGGTTGCGAGTTCGGGGGCACTGAATTCAGGCTATGCGCTACGTGAGGAGCGCGTATCAGACAAACTGTCCCTGACTGATTCAAACAGGCGCTTAGTGCGTGGGGATTTGCAGAGTCGCTGTAAATTCAGCGAGGAAATATATATATTCGATACAAATTTACGCAAGGCCAAGATGATTTTGAAAGGTTCAGTGTTATCTGCAGAATGTTTTGAAATCGTCTCTATTCTCTTTAAAAGCTCTTTTCCTACAGCTGCAGCTAGGCGTTTTGTGTCTTCTCGGTTCGCGATGTTTCGCCTTCTCCAATCAGCGGTCTGCTTCCTCATTTGAACTGTCGCCAAATGCTACATCCCGTTGGTGACTCTTGAGATACTACATTCTGACGATGGCTGCTGTTGTGACGTGGTGTCACATGTGGTGCGTCCATGTCGAGTTGCCGTGAACATCCGCGCTTGGGGCGCAGCGCAGTGCTTCGCGTTTGCACCCGTCGGTGTTGCAGGTGCCAGCGGTGATTCGGTGCGGCGAGCCGGAGACTTCGTCCACGTGGCGCGGATGAGGCGCTGTGGTGCCTGTGATGTTCCTTGATCTTCACGAGGCCGTAGGTGGGCTCAGCCTGGCCCGGCGGATGCCGCGCCACGCCCGGCGGACTGTTGCCCCGGTCGTGCGAGCAGGAGCAGTTCAGAGAGAAAGCATTTTGTAGAACAGGAAATGGGTCAGGGCGAATGTAGTTCGAGTTTGGCGTTGGTGTCGTACGTGGTGACGTGGTTGTCGTGCTGCTGAATAACTGACTGGGGTGTTTTGGGTAGATGTAACGGCTGATACGCCATGGGTGGCGCCCGTGGCTGCTGTGCGATGGTGCTGTTGTCGTGACGCGTCGTACTGTACCGCGTTGGCGTGTTTTGGGTATAACTAAGATGCGTGACAAGCGTCATTGGGCAAATAACTGATTATGAGGAAGGGGTCGTCTGGGGGGCGCCGTACTGATCGCGGGTTTCACGGAGTTTCGACTCGCGAGAGGGGATGTGCCTGTGAGGTTTGCTCCTGTAAGGGTGGCGGTCAGGAAGGCTCGCCCTTGGACGTAGGTGCTGGCATCTGCTTTCCTGGTGGTTTGCTGAAGCAAGATTTACATTGGGCTGACGTGGATTGCTGGTGGTATCTGAGCGTGAAATTGGGGCGGTGGTGTGGCTGGTAT
>LGRX02026606.1:0-26170 GCA_001247695.2 Cymbomonas tetramitiformis | reverse complement strand
GAGTAGGTAGCACACGGCCAGCAGGCGGGATACGCATCGGACGTCGAAGGCTCTGCCCAGCATCTCGCCTCGCTCGCGCGCTGAGACGCCGGGCGCCTGTGTGGCTCCGGTCTGGAACCCCATGGCGCGCTCCTTTTCTTCGGGCGTGGGCGGCCCCCACTGCTGTGTGGCGTGGTCCCAGACGGTGCCCTTTCTGCCCTCCCTGAACTCTTAGGAGTCTGGGAAGGACATCATGGTGGGCCACGCCCTCATGGGCTCTCCGCGCGTGTTGCAGGGGTAGTGGCCGGAGGCGGTGTCGTCTGCGGCGTCTTGCTCGACGCGACCGGGGTCCAGGATGTCCCTTACGAGGCGGCGTGGGTCCCGCTCCACGGTGTCCAGCACGGATTGCGCGTCCACGTACCCGGCCATGTTCGTCCAATAATTCCGCAAGCGGTGTGCACGCGCCCCCATGCGTGCTGCGTCGATGGTGATTGGCATGCCAATCATGGAGCACATGAGGGGATGCATGACGTCGCGGACCTCGCGGCTGTTGAAGTTGTGCTGCGCCGCCACGCACTCGATCATGTACGCGAACTTGTCGTGCCCCGCCAGGAGTTGCAGCTGCCCCAGCACGCGCACCACGTCGTACAGCACTGACGAGTGCCGCCCTTTCAATCCTTGCAGGGAACCAGCCGCAGAGAGGTCCTGGCATTCTGTGCCCACTACGGCGAAGATGTACGGACCCTCGCTGGTGAGGGAGAGGAGGTCGTTTCGTGAAATTCGTCTGAGATCTTGGGGCACGGAGGTGAAGGCGTCGTGGAGGGCTTCCAGAGGGAGTTGCTGCGGGAATCGGTTGTGCAGCTGCACCAACCGATGTTTGGCGACCTGCCGACTTTTCACGTTATTGTCGCAGTAAACGTATTTGGTGACTTTGCCTCCTGCGATGAGCCAGGCCTCCAGACCCGAACACAGGCCTGCGCAGAGCTCGATGACCACGGCTCCTTTGTCGTGCAGGGTGGACACGGTCCGCTGGGGCAGGGGGCGTGTGTTTAAGCTGGTCGCGTGCACATCCGTACATTCGCCGCACAGCACCCGAGTAATGGGGGTGTGCCTTCTGTTGCTTAGGTATGCCTCCACCCAACCGCACGCCTCTTCCCAGAGCGTCGTCGCGTTGTCGTCGCGGGCGTCGTGGTCTTCGGCGTCAATGTGCATGGCCCAATGCTCCCCCAGGTGGTGGCTGACCAGGTCATGGCCTGTGCAGGGGTCGTCTGGCAGCCCGCCCACATGGCTCTCGTATTGCCACGATGCTATGGGGGCGACGTCCTGCGTGCTCTCCTCTAGGACGCGCGGGTGTCGCGCGCAGAGGCAGGCGAAAGCACCTGCTGTCGGTAGTGCGGCTTCCTCCTCAGTGGGGTCCAGACTGGCGCCGGTGGGGTCCACGGACGACTTTCTCGGGTATCGAGACAGTACGTCCGCGTTGGTGTGGCTGCTCCCGGCCCTGTGCACGATGTCGTACTCGAACTCCTGCAGGGAAACTTGCCATCGCAGGTGCATGCCGGTCAGGGATTGCGAGGAGCGCAGCCATGTTAGCGGCTTGTGGTCGGTGATCAAGGTGAACTTGACGCCGTGGAGGTAGTGTCGGAAAGATCTCACGCCGTACACGGCCGCAAGGGCTTCCCCATAGAAGCTGCTGTAGCGCACTTCCGACCGGGAGAGGGAGCGGCTGGTGGCTGCGATGATGACGTCGCGATCCTCGTCGTCCTTCTGCCCCAATATGGCAGAGATGCCAACCCCGGACCAGTCGGTCATAAGGTACAGTGGCCGGCTTGGGTCGTAGGCGTGTATGACCACGCCAGGTTCGGTGAGCCGCTCCTTGAGCCGGGCCAGCGCGTCGTCGTGCTCCTTGCCCCAAAGATCCTTGACGTTCTCGTTGCCTTTTCTCAGTAGGCAGTTCAGTGGCCATGCCAGCGACGAGTAGTCTTCTTTGCCGATGCGCGCAGCCATGATTCGGTAGAAATTCATGAAACCCAACATGGCCCGGACGCCTCGGACGTCTTTGGGTGTGGGTAGTTCGAGCAGGGCGGCCACTTTCGCCTGGTGAGGCGACAGCCTGCCGGGTCGCAGCAGGAAACCCAAAAACTCACACCCGCCGGCGGCGAAAACCGACTTGCCTGGGTGACCGCGCAGTCCCACTTTGCTTAGGCGCTGCAGGACTGCCTCCAGGTCGGCCAGGTGCTGGCGGGCGGTGGGCGAGGTCACTAGGATGTCGTCGCAGTACACCTTGGCGCAGCTGAGTCCGCGCAGTTCGTGCTCGATCACCCGTCCAAACATGGCGGTGCTGTTAGCGCTGCCGAAGGGCATGCGCTTGTAGACGTACTGCTCGGGAGCGGCGCCGTCTCGCGCCCACCAAAAGCATGTCTTGAGTGACGCGTCGTCGGTCAGGACGATCTGGTGAAATCCGCTGCGCAGGTCCAGCTTGGTCATGTACTGGTCTCGGCCGATGTCGTGAAACAGGTCTTCGGGCAGCCGTGGAGGCGTGCGATCTCTGAGTGACAATTCATTGATCCCCCGCAGGTCTAGCGCCACGCGCTTGTCCGACCAGGAGCCATCCAGGGCCTTCTTCATGGCCACGACGACGTTGCAGGTGTTTTCGCAGTATTTTGGGGCTTTTTCGATGATGCCGTCAGCCAGGAGCTTGTTGAAGTGTTCATCGATCAGTTTCCGCTCGGCTGGAGAGAATCGTCGGGGCTTCTGGTAGTGTGAGGCGGACTCGTCTTTGAAGGGGATGTCAAATTTGCCGATCTGTCCTGTGTATCCGGGCAGGTCGGTGGCGGTGGTGGCCATGAAGCTTTTCTCGCGACGCAAGAGGCTGCGTAGGTCCTGCCATTCTTCGTCGGTCCAGGCGCCCTCGCCGTGGAAGCCTGCCTGAGGCCCCATGATGACGTCCAGCTCCTCATCACGGGCGTGTAGTGCCTCGACGTCGTCTTCTCGGCCGAGAGGCATGGCGCTGTCCACCTCGCCGGCCTGCGTGGAGAATGCCTGCGCCTGGAAGTGCTGCCGCGGCTTTTTGCGTCGCTTGCGGCCCCTGCGGGCGTGGCGTCGGCTTTTTGCCCTCCTAAGGCCGGCTCTGCGCCGCAGATTGTGGGAGGATGGCGCCCCTCGGCCTTGCCGTTTATTCCGCTTGCTGGCGCGTTTGAAGCGGCTGGGGGGGTCCTCACACTTTGGATTGAGAATGATGAATCGCATGATGGCGTTGGTGTTGGCCAGACGGAACTGTGTCCACGCGTGTATCGCCCCGGCGGTCGCTGCGGCCGTAATGCACCAGTTGGGCACGCTCCTCCATGCTTCTATCGCCACCAGACACGCCACCTCCACGAGCACGTGTCCTATGCTGTTGGTCTGGACCGTCGTAAAGGTAGTCCAGACGGCTAGTGCGCAGCCAAGCCGTACGCACACTCGCTGTACCCAGGTGCGGGCAAGGAGTTGCAGCACTGCTTTAGCCTGTTGCTGAGCCCGCCGGTTGCGCCTTCCAGCGGACTTGGGCACTGGGCCCCAGGCCTGGATGAGTGCCCACCTCATCCGGGCGCTAAGGGACCGCTCCACGAGTCATAACAGCAGGGGGAGGCTCGGGGAGAACCTCCGCACTGCCCGCCATGTTGCCTCCAGGAGCAGAATGCCGACTGACGCGTAGTGTACCGTGGCCGATCCGAACCACTGGGTCACCAGCACCCCCACGGCCCAGGATGCCATTCCCTGTGTTGTCAAAGCGGCCGCCCCTGCTGTTGCGGCGATCATGACGGCAGCGGTGTGCTCCAGGCACCATGCGCCGGGTGCCCATAGGCAGGGTGTGACGGAGGCGAAGGTGTACATGCTGGCCCACACTGCGCTTTCCGTGCCGAACCCTTTGGCCCACATGGTGGCGGTTGTGACCAGCCCCACTGTGATGACGTTGTTGAAGGCGCGTGGTGTCGGTGACCGGGTTGTGGTTTTGGCCACGGCTGTGAGTGTCTGTGTGTGAGGGGCTGCGCCAAGCCCCAGCCGCGTGGTGGCGAGTCGTGACCCGTCATTCCACCTGTCTGCGGGGCTGGTTGCTGCTGAGGGTGTCTTGAGCATTCCCTACAAATTTAGGAATCGTAGGTAGGGCCATGTTTGCCTTGTATCTACCTTGTGTCTGGATGGCCAAAAACCACGACCAGACATGGCCATGTTTAGTCAGTTTTTCCGCGGCGCAACACAACCCAAGTAGGGCCATGTTTGGTCGTGGTTTTTGGCCTTACTTACCCCTTACTTACCTTGTACCTACCCAATGTCTAACGCACCATACGTACGCACGTGAATGCATGAATCACTTAGACATTGGGTAGATACAAGGTAAGTATGGCCATGTTTATACATAAACAAGGTAAGTAGGGCCCTACCTATCATGTATCTGTACTCAAGTACAAGGTAAGTATGGCCATGTTTATACATAAACAAGGGTAAGTAGGGCCCTACCTATCATGTATCTATATCCAAGTACAAGGTAAGTATGGCCATGTCTATACATAAACAAGGGTAAGTAGGGCCTTACCTATCATGTGTTTATTCTCAAGTAATGATCAAACATGGCCATGTTTATACATAAACAAGGGTAAGTATGGCCTTACCTATCATGTGTTTATTCTCAAGTACTAATCAAACATGGCCATGTATATATCTACCGCATATCGAATACGATGTAAACATGGCCATATCTACCTAGATATTCGGTCTTTCAACGAATAACAAACACATATTAATGATATGCTTTAACACACACATATTGGATATGCTATGTATGCGTTGCATACTAAGTTTCAATATGTTGCATGCACAACATATTGAAACTTAGTATGCATACCGCAAGTCGGGATGCACTATACTTCCTAGTTGATGCTTTCGTGCTTTGAAAAGTATGCATGTGATATGTGAAAATGCGACAAGGCAATAGCAATTGCTATTCGAAACTATTTTTTATTCGCTACGTAACTACATGCTCAATACGATAGGACACACGAATGCAAACAAGCATGGGTTCTAACGCACAAATGAATACATTATGCAATACAGTTAATACAAACCAATATCGCGTAAGTACTATATTTTCTAATCTACTCCCTAAATATTCACTACATTACTATTTCAAATCCTACTTGAAAACTATTTCGTAAAATACAAACAACAAGCCTATCTACAATCTACAACGCGAGTGTTGGCGTCGTTGATGAGCACGTGCCTTGCTCCTCATAAATTTTCAGCCATCCTATATCAAAGGACAAGGAACCAATCGTTAGTAAATCTGGAAAGAAAAAAACAAGCACGCAAACGAAAACAATTCAAATACAAGGGGTCAAAGGAGAATAGAAGTCGAAGGCGATGGAGTCGTTCGTGGGTTGAATCGCGTTTTCGCCGGTCCAACTCACGAGTCAATCTGAAAAATAGCGCCAACGAAAAAGAGGTTAGTAACGAGGGAAAAAAGGGGGAAAAAATAAGAAGAAGGTTAAGGAGAGTGAAAGTTTAGAGGGGGTGAGTTGGAATAGAACCAACCAAATCTAGTCCAAAGGACTAGCGGGAAAAATCTCCCGTTCACCCCATGTAAACGTTCAATACGCGCAGATCTAACTACATCTGCGCGTAAAAAACACTACGGCACTAGTACTTGCACGCAGGAGAAAATATGAAAAAGCAAGAATGAATTCAGAAGCAACGCATGGAAACAAAAGCAAAAGCGCAAGCAGAATTTTGTACAGTGCAGACAGGCATGGTCAACGAGAAGAGGAGGAATTTCGAACTCCAACGTTTACAAGTACAGTACCGTGACTGACAACTCGAACTGTGCACTGTACAAGTATGGTGACATGACATGACGTCTACGGTGACACGCGGTCACCTCTGCCATCGGCTATCGCAATGTCGCATGTCAACGTGCTATCAGATATCGAGCTATCGATGCCGTGTCTCTCACCCGATCGCGCGACGTTGTCTTTTGTGTCATCACTCGAGCAATGTGTAATCGCCTGGCATCTTCTGGGATAAACTGAAGACTCTCGATTTTCGAACGCCGCGATCTGAACGGTCTGAACCTGTCCGCGAACGGTCGGCGATCTGAACCTGCGCGAGTGGCGATTCCGGGTCATGGGACCCATGTTTTTTCTGTTGCGCTTTCTTTTGTGCATATTTTTTTCAAGGGTTTCCCACTTCTGGACCATTCATGAATGGCCCATAGAATATTTGAGCAAGCCGTTTTCACCATCGTATTTTGCGAGCAAGCCCCTTTCTTTTGAACTCAACTTGTTTTTTTCATGAAAATGACCGATTTTTGTCCACGCTTGCCTGCACCCTAAGGTATGGTCTAGACATGACCATGTTTGGGTCGTTTCCCCATTGGGTTTTGCATTTGGGGCATTGATTAGGGCTATGTGCGCCGCGGAAGATGTCTACCTTGTGTTCGCGTGAATGCTGTTCGAACCGGGCCATACCAGGGCAATTCTACTCAGGTACAAGGTAAACATCTTCCGCGGCGCAACACAACGTGGTTTGCCTTGTTTTACTGCCAACATTGCCCAAAAATGGCCAAGTTTGCCACGTGTTTTTAAACACAGATCAAACATGGTCCGTTTTATGTACGTCTTGCCCAATGTTGGCAGTAAAACAAGGCTAACAAGGCCGTGTTTCACCATCTCGGCTGTTGAAACTGCTTAGGTATGGCCATGTTTACGCCATACTTATGATGGTACAGCAGGTTACGTACGTGGGCAAAAGCGGTTTGCAGGCACAATAGGCGATGACATCCCGCGCACAGAGATTGGCGCAAGGTGGGATTCCGGAGGAGAGATGGAGGGTCAATCCCGCGAAAAGAGCCACTGTTGCATATCGCTTGCCAAATTCTCCGGGTGAGGGCGATGGGTTGACGACGCCGCCGCGTGCGGACGATGCCTTCAAGAGGCAACGTGTCCTCGAATGGGATGCCGATCCCACGAATGGTTTTATAGATTTAGTTGAGGAACTCTTTTGGGATGGAATCATTCTGACGGAAGAATATGACAATCATCCGGCACGCGCCACCTTCACTGACATTGAACGCGACGGCATGACCGGGTAGGGCCCTACCTGCCTTGCTCTCGGGACGAACCCGGGGCGAGCATTGCCCTACCTGCAATGGGAAGGGGCCAAGTATGGCCGTATTTTGACGTGTTCGCTGTAGGTCGAACCGAAAAGCACGGAAATTCCTCCCGTCACCCTCCCGTCACCCATCCAGTCCGCTGCTGGCGACGCGGGGTCAACCATGAGCTCGAGCGTGGAGAACAATAAGGCGTTGGCCTCCACGCGGATGGGGAGGGTAGCATCGTCCAGCAGGAAAAGGGGTGCGAAACCAATGTCCTCCGTGACAAATGTTGTCTGCAGCGCAGAGACCATCCTGGCGAAGAGCGCGGACGCGTGGCACTCAGTCCCGGAAAATCGCCCGTTCTTGTCCTCGAATAACTTTTGGCGAACGGACTTGGAGACCTTCATGTCGAAGGGTTCCCGTTGCAGCGTCCGCACCGAGGCCAGGAACGCAGCACCTGCTGAATTGGCAGCCGGCTGAGCTGCCGGCGGCGTGGCTGGAGTGTTGGCGTGTCTCGCAGCTGCCGAATCAAAAATCGTGGATAGCGCGCGTCGGCGATTCGCCATGCTAGCGGTGGCTCGAGTAGAAGCAACCATCTTGAGAAGGACTGAAGGGGCGGAGTGAGGCAACGGAACGCGAGATGTGCGGCAGTTCCGGGCGGCCAAGAAACGCGTGGGTCGCCGATACGGCAGCCGTGAGAGATCAAATAATTCAGGGAAGTCGTGTGGTAGCGGCGGCCAATACGCAACGGTGGGGGATCCAACCAGAAAACGTAAACCAATCCAATTAAGACCCGTAGAAAACCGTTCTCCAACCGGTGCGGCGTGCCGTAAATCAACCCATAAAATTTAGGCCATACCCGTGACTGCCGGCACTCTCACGCGCGGAGCGCCTCACCCCATCCCAGGCGTCCGAGCTTAGCCACTCATGGTGGCAATCTCGCAGTGGCTAAATGAAACGCAAGTGGGGCCAAACCTGGCAAGGGCCAGTATCGCCTAAGATTTAAGGGATCGATATTTCCCGACTTCTCAACAATTCGAATCGATTGATACTGATAGTTTACAAAGCCCAACTCGATTGATAGTGATAGTAGCATGCCATGGAATCGACTGATGCCGATTTACACGAAAGTTACTATCGATTGATAGTGATAGTGAAAGTTTCACCATCGACTGATAGTGATAGTGCGATTACTTCACCAATAATCAACGATAGTTCAATCATACCGATAGTGCCGATAGTGGCTTACGCAGTGAGTGCTACCCACACACGCAGGATATCAACTTCAACGAAGGATATTAACTACTCAGAACTACGTGTTATTTAGCTTGACATCTCCGGTACCCAGCACCTTGACGACCGGCCGAAAGGACGATATTTCTCCAAGTTTTCCTGAGCCTGGATGGAGTTTCGGACTCTACACTTCCACTATTATCTTGTGGACGCTTTCTGTCCCCTGCGTGGGTTCGTCTTTTGTGTAGGCATGATCGATGCCGGGCTCTGTGCTTGACGATTGTTTTATGGTCTCAAGACCGTCTGAGGTTTGTGACGGGAAGCCTCGCGTCGTCGCGTGACGGCGGCCTAGGTAATAATATTTGTAAAATGGCCTTGCTGTCGAACGATAGTGGTGACACGGGAATTCGAAATCGATACCTCGAAATCCGCCGACCAATCGACTGATGACATAGTCGTGTACGTTCAAATCGACTGATAATGATAGTTCGCATATTCGAGTTGACTGATAGTGATATGTGGCAGGCGACGAATCGACTGATAGTGATATTTCGCGATAGCTAAATTCACGGGATCGACTGATAGTGATAGTAGCGATACTATCGATATGTCGCGAAGTCGGCACTATCGATACTGGCCCTTCAAACCTGGTAGATATATGGTTCGGCGGTATTATATATCTAACCGTTGAGATAAACCCTGAGTTAAGGGTTACGGAATCAGAACGGTAAAAGTGAGATAGATAAATCAGAGGCATACATAAATACCTAACGGGTGTTTCCCGTCTACTGGTGACGGTCACCCAGCCTACCATAGGAAGTGACATGTGACAGTTTTGAGTGTCACACACAGTGTCAAATCCAGCAAAAAGCGAAGATCGCCATGTATAACCGGATGAACTCCATAGTTGGCCCGGACAGCGTCACTGGCTGTTTCTTTTGCGATGACCCCGAGAACCCTGACACCGTGTTCGATACCAAAGAACCATTCATGCTCGCAGATCAGATCGCGTCGCAAGTAGTAATTGTGAAGCATCCTTGCATGCAAACTGCGGTGGTTCTTGACCCTCGAGCATATTTCTTCAAGCAGAATGTCCAGATGAAAATCCTAGCGAGGACGAGCTTGCTAAGTACTTAGGCCTGCAGTACGACATGGCATTTGTGTAGTGTAAATAGATAGCATCAGTTTGTGTATATACATAAAAAAGGGTAAGTATGGCCCTACCTATCATGTATCTATATACAAGTACAGTGTAGGTATGGCCATGTCTATACATAAACAAGGGTAGGTAGGGCCCTACCTATCATGTATCTATACTCGAGTACTAGTCAGGTAAGGCCATGTTTATACATAAACAAGGGTAAGTAGGGCCCTACCTATCATGTATCTATACTCAAGTACTAGTCAGGTAAGGCCATGCTTATACATAAACAAGGGTAAGTAGGGCCCTACCTATCATGTATCTATACTCAAGTACTAGTCTGGTATGGCCATGTTTATACATAAACAAGGGTAAGTAGGGCCCTACCTATCATGTATCTATACTCAAGTACAGGGTAAGTATGGCCATGTTTAGACATAAACAAGGGTAAGTAGGGCCCTACCTATCATGCATCTATACTCAAGTACTGAGGATCAGACATTGCCATGTACATCTTTGGAGACTGTCCATAGTAAGGACTAAATAAGCGTAATAGCCCAAAAAAAACAGATTCTAAAATTTTTTTTCCAATGTTTTCAAGTACAGCCCAGGTACAGCCCAGGTACAGGGTAGGTATTGCCCCCTACTTACCCCTTACCTACCCAATGCCCATACTGACCTAACTTTGAGGTGCTGTAACAAGAAGTGTAAAATGTTTTTTCAGTTAAATCTTTGGAGACTGTCCATAGTAAGGACTAAATAAGCGTAATAGCCCAAAAAAACAGATTCTGAAAATATTTTTTCCAATGTTTTCAAGTACAGCCCAGGTACAGCCCAGGTACAGGGTAGGTATTGCCCCCTACTTACCCCTTACCTACCCAATGCCCATACCGACCTAACTTTGAGGTGCTGTAACAGGAAGTGTAAAATGTTTTTTCAGTTAAATCTTTGGAGACTGTCCATAGTAAGGACTAAATAAGCGTAATAGCCCCCAAAAAACAGATTCCAAAAATATTTTTTCCAATGTTTTCAAGTACAGCCCAGGTACAGCCCCAAGTACAGGGCAGGTACCGAGTAGCACAACTTTGAGGCCTCAAAAAGTGAGGTTACCAAAGCCATTCCACCCAAAACTTCGCTCCATATGTCTTACATCGACCCAAACCATCGATATCAACAATAAAAAACAAACTATCGGAAACTTCATTTCACCCGATTTTGGTTGGTTTTGCCATTTTACTGCCGACATTGCCCAAGTAGGGCCCTACTTGGCTCGAAACACAAGGTAAACACAAGGTAAACACAAGGTTCTAAATTTGTAGGGATTTGAGAAAAAAAAGGTTTAGTGGTCCAGATTGCCCAGTCTGTGTTTGTTGTTTTTGGTGATGGTGACGTATTATTTCCCCCCCCCAGCAATGGGTGGAGAGGCTGTGGCTCGACCGACGTTGCTGGCAGAATGAAGAAGGTGGCGGGAGATGACGGGATGTCGCTGACGACGTTGGGGGATGTCAGTGCTGTGGTGGGGCTTGCGAGTGAGAAAACGCACATCATGGCGGTTGCTAGCCAGGTGTGCATTGGAATGTGGGACGATCGGGGCCTGCGGCGGGGTGCCTGTACTGCTTGAGGGGCAGGGCGGTGATGCACATCGGGAGGGGCGGGTGATGCGGTGGGAATGGGCTGGTATGGCCCAACTCTCAACAGGTCGTTGGGCGTTTGTTGAGAGTTTTGTGCAGGGGTTGAATGGCTGCCCACGTGAGTGGGCACTCCGCGCGCGTAGTTGTGGTCGGTGGTGCGTGGTGGGGCGGTGGGTGGCGCGATCATGGTGTGCGTTGTGGCTGTCCATTGTGAGCCGTTTGCTCTGAAACGCCGTAAAGTCAGCGGCCGGAACCCATTTGTAACTTTGACGGTGTTGATGTACATGAGGGCGGTGGCGTCGCGCACGAGTGCCACATTTTCTGGACGCGTGTCTCCTTGCAGGATTCGGCACGGGGAGTAGCCGCGCAGCACCAGATCTTTTCGCGCGCCCGATACCGCGCAGCGGTCGGGTAGGAAGCGGTGGAATGGGCGGTCGATGGTGATCCCGCAGAATGGGCAATCGCTGGTGCGTGCGGTGTTGTGCAGTGAGCGCGCTGGTGGTGAGTTGGGTGGTGTGCGTTGGTGGTTGCTGGGGGTTGGAGCGGTGGCTGGTGGATTGGGATGGGTGTTTTCCCGGCCATTGGGGCGTGTGTGCAGCACCCGCGGGATATGGTCGGGGAGGCGGTGTGAGGCATCGGGATTTTCTTGGGGTGGAAGCGCGTCGTCCTCGGAAGGGCTGGAAGGTGTGGTGGAGGTGTTGTCGGGTGTGGAGGAGGTGGAAATGTGGGGGCGACTGTTTGTTGTGAAGTATGAGTGGGGGTTGGCGGATTGGATGATTTGTGGTGATGCATGTGCTGTGGTCGTTGGGGGTTGGGCGGTGGTGGTGACTTCTTCGTTGTGGTGGTTGGGATGGTGGTTGTGGTGGTGGTGGTGGTGGTGGGTTGTTGCGTCATGGTGGTGGTGGTGGATTGCGGTGGCGTCGCGATTGTTTGAGGGTTGAGGAGCGTGTGGGCTGTGATATTTGCGTTGTGTTCTGGCCCAAAATATGGCTGCGAGGACTGCTGTGAGCCCGAGCGTGGTGGCCAGTGCTGTGAGGCTCATGGTGCTGACCGACGAATGGGTGTCGGGCACCCCTGCGTGGCCGATGTTGGACTCCATCGTCGTGGCGGCGGTAGCGGCGGGCAGGGTGGCCATGAGGACGATGGCGCACGCGATCATGGTTGCCCACTTTGGGGTCGAGGCTCGTCGCGCCTCGGCTTGCGGAGGGCAGGCTTCCCTGTCGGGGGTGGGCAAGCGCGTTGTTTTGGGTGGGCGCTGTGGGGCTGTGGGGTCGTTGTTGGTGGGATGTGCGGGACAGACGTAGCCGGGGAAGCCGATTTCCATGAGGAGGCAAGAGCATCCAGGGGCGTCTGTTGTGGGAATTGGCGGTGTTGTTGTTGCCGTTCCCATAACGTTGGTGAAGATGGGCTTGGCCCACTCCAGAATCGTCGTGCTGAGGGTGGGGCTTACAGCTGCCATCGGGGGGGTTGTTGTGGGAGATACTGTGGGTGTGCTGACATTGGCTTCATTGTGGTTGGCGGGAAGGTCGGTGACGGCGGCGATGGAATGGGCATGACTCGGGGGCGTGTCACATGGTGTAGCGTGGTGCCTGAGGGGTGCGCGGCTTTGGGTGGGAGATGGCTCTGGGAGAGGGCGTGGGCCGCGGATTGGGAAAAGCAGCAGGTATTCGGTGCGCGTGAGGGGGGGCTCGTTGCGGTTGAGGCGGTCGTGGTTGATGATCATCTGGTGCCTGAACTTCCTCAGTGCGATGGGCATCTTGCATCGAAGGCTACCTGCCCTGTTGGGTACTGGTGGCTGGGTGATCCATTTGTCGTACATGGAGGTGTTGCCGGTGATATGGCAGGGCAGTCTGGGGTGGTGCCATGGTCGAAGGGGTTCGTGGCAGATGTCGCACCGGTCGCTGGGGCAAGGTTCGTGGTGGAGGGGAGAAATGGGTTGCGGGGCTGGTGTGTTTGTGGGGTGAGGGGCGGGAGTTGGGAGTGGTAAGCTCAGGATGGCGGGGTTGGGCGTTTCAGGGGTATCCCCGTTGGGGCGGAGGTTCCCGTACTGTTGGCGGAAGGACACGCGCGTCAGTGGTGCCTGGCCGGAGGCGGTTCGGCTGGTGTTGACGACGAGCATGAGGAGGGGCATCAGGTGGGAGGGGATTTTGCCGTCGCTGACCCATCGCGCGTAGAGTCCAGTGCCCCCGCTCAGGTGGCAGGCCTGAGGTCTGGTGACGCCTTGGCATGCTCCCCTGTTGCAGAAAGGGCATGCCGTTTCTCGAGTGGTGTCGTGCCACGGTGCGAGGGTTGCCGGGGTCAGCGGTGGGCCGGTCTTGAAGTGGGCGAACGGCCAGGCGGGCGGGCAGGCCCGCTGGAGCTCGTGCCACTTGACGAAGGCTGCCACGCCGCAGGCGGCCACGCCACATATTCCGATGGCGATCAGCAGGGGTGTTGTGGCGCTGCAGGAGGAGACTTCGCTGCTGCTGGAACCCTCGTCGTGGGCCTGAGTGGGGTTGAAGAAAGAGGCCAGGAGGACGAAGGCGAGGAGCGTCATCAGGGTTGGCCGGAAACGGCTGGCTGGGCGGCGCGCGTCCATCCGGTGGCGTGGGCTGACTCGGACGGCGGCCATGTTGTCCAGGTGGGCTGACCACTCTGCCCCCCCCCCGAACCGTGCTGCGGGCCTCGGCGCGGCGTGGTGGTCCTTGAACACCTTGAGGGGCAGATAGGCCTTGCTCTCGAAGTCGCCGCGCTGGTTATGGGGGTGGTATGCCAGTGCGGCTCCGCGCCCCGGGGTGGCGGGCAGCACCCCAGCGGACATGGCGTGCAGGATGTCCACGGATAGTAGGACGTCAAAGCTCACGGGGGATGATGGACTGATGCCGGTCACGTCGGCCAGCACCATCTCGTTGGAGGTACCGGGGGCGATGACGAGCATCAGCTCACCAGTGCCCCACTGGCGGTGCTGCTGCGCCCCACCGCTGCCCATGCTGGTGTCCACGGTGGCCGTGCTGGAGTGCACCTTGAGGCCCAGGGTTTCCTGGTGTACCTTGTTCATCACGAACAGCATTGAGCCGGTGTCCACGATCATGACGGACAAGGTTAGATACTGCCCCGTGCGCTGGCTCATGACGAGGATGGATTTCTTCGGGTCGTCGTTGCAGAGGGTGTAACACACAGCCGTGCGTGTGAACCACTTGTTCATGTCCGGGCTCATCTCCTCAAACGCCTTGCTGGTAAGGCGCTGCAGCTCCGCCGGGGGTACTTGCTGGTGGTTGGCCGTGGTGGTGGACAGGGCCGCGGAGAGGCTCTGAGGGGGGTTGTCGTGGTCCTCCTCAATCCAATCGTTGGTCTTCATGAGCACCATCGCGGAGGCGGCGGGGGGTTGATCGGGGATGTGCTCCTCTCGGCCTCGTACGACGGCGGGAGCTGCGGGTGTGGGGGGCGGCGGGCTGCCCATGCGGCGGAATGACGCAGGGATGTGTCGGTGGTTAACCATGCTGCGGGCCATGTAGGAGTGGTGGTGGATGGGGTGCAGTGCCTCCTGGTAGGGTGCCGTGGGGGGATCTGATGCGCCATCGTCGGTTGTGCTCTCGTCGCAGCCTTCGGTGTCGTAGTCGAGGGGAATTTCGTCGTCGTTGCTGTCCTCCCCCGACTCCATGCCTGGGCAGTCGTCGTCCTCATCACCGTCACGGTCGTCGTCGCTGCTCACGAGGTCGATGACGCTGCTGGGTGGCAGCCAGTTTTCTGGGCGCTCGCGGTGTGACATGCAGCACGTTGGGAGTCCATGTTGGTCGTGGGCCAAGTCGTAGTGGCATACCCGGGTGTTGCCAATTCTCATTGGCTTGCCGTCGGGCCCCATGGGGTACTCCGGCCACTCAAAGTGAATGACTGCGTATGCGATGTCAAAGGTGTTCACGGGGGCGTCGCCGGAGGGAACATGGCGGCGTAGGGCGTTAGACAGGGCAGCCTTCTCACCCGCCACGCGCCGTTCTTGCGTTAAGGTCGGTGGCGACATAGCGTCGGCAATGTCGTTATCGAGGGGAGGCGAGGGTGGCGGGCTGTCTGGAGCCTGGGTGACCAGATGTCGCGTGATGACGGGGCTGTCGGGTGATGGAGAGGGGCTCTTGGGACTGCTTGGATAATCCTCGGGGTAGCGGTCGGGGTAGTGTTCAGGGATGTCGTCAGGGGCTGGGCTGTCGGGAGAATATGGGGGGCTGGTGGGTGACAATGAAGGGCTGGTGGGGGAATATGGAGGGCTGTCCGGGCCTGGCCTCCTGGGTGAGTGAGGGGGGCTGTCGGGCGCAGGGCTGGCAGGGGAATACCAGTAGTGGGTTGGAGTGGGGCTGACGGGGTCTTCGTGATGATCGGGCGCCTGCGGTGCTCCCTCGTCGTGGGGAGCGGGGGTCGAGTTGGCGGTGGGGTCGGGCGCGCCCCTCAGAAAGGGGTTGCCGTACTTCATGATGGCAGCGTACGAGTGGAAGTGCACGATGGTGTCCGCTGATGCTGCGTCGTTGGGCGGGGTGTCGCTGGGGCTGGGCTGCCCAGCGTGGTGGGTGTGCTGCGCGTGAACGTGCAGCCCCGGGGGCAGCCGCGCGGGGGGTGGCACGCTGTGGTAGTCGTAGGACTGGGCGTGCCATGTGGGGGCGTCGCCAGTGGGGGCAGCGTGGTTGGTGGAGTGGGAATTGCTATCCTTGCCGCCGTACTGCTGGTCGAACTCCGTCTTGGTCAGCGGTTTTAGGCCCTTGGCGACGCGGTCGTAGTTTACGATCAGCTGGTTCGTCAGGTGTCGCAAAACCGCGGGCATCTTACCCTGGTTGACCCAGGAGTCGTACAAGGTGGTTTTGCCGCTTATGTGGCATGGCAGCGTAGCGTGATGAAAAAGGTTCAAGGGTCGGTGGCAGAATGTGCAGTCGTTGTCGGTGGGCCCCCCGAGGTTCTCGCTGCACACGCCGGTCACCGTGCGGGTCGTGGCTGCTGCGGGCTCCGTGCTGAAGGAGGATGCTGGAGCCGGGAGCGTGAGCTGACCAAGGAGTTTCCGCCCAGCGGGGTTGAGGCTGGATGGGTCGAAGTTGCTGCCTGCGGGACGCGGGGCTGGCAAGCGTGGGCGAGCGCTGTCGCTCCTGGTGGTGGAGGTGCGCGGTGGGATCAGCGGCGGCGTCGGCACTCCGAAGTTGTGCTTGTGCTGGCCGGTGATCAACATGTTGGCCAAGGTGGACTTGGTGGGTCCCTCCGCGTATGCCCCCACGTACTGGATCAGGTTCTCCTGCTCGAGGTTTGCCTTCATGATCTTCGTTTCCAGACTCTTCAGCTTGGTGTGCACGTCTTGCGCCACGTCGGTCACCTCGGTGAGCGTGTGCTCGTCGGTCACGTTCATGGACTTGCTGAACCGCTCCCGGACGATGCCCGCGAGGTGCTCGGGCAGGGCTTGAAGCATAAACAGGCCGGCCGTCTGCAGGCTGATCACCTTGGACGTGGAATCGTGGGGCAAGTTGACTCGCTCCACGAGCCCCACCAGGCGGTCCCTGAGGGCGTTCGGGTCCTCGCCAGCCAACATCTTCAAATTTTTGATCTCGTCCTGGGCGGCCTCGGCTGACAGATCGGCGCACTTCAGCCTCAGCAGGAAGAAGAGCACGCGCCATGCGGCGTCCCAGTCGATGTCCTGGCCGGTCAGCACCTGGAAGTGGTCTTCCCGGGGAAACGTAATGGGCTCACACATGTATCCAGTCTGCGGCGGGTACGATTCGGTCTCCTCCATAATCAGCTGAGGCAGCGTCTTGCTTTCGCTGTTTGGCGTCAGTACGAACCGACTGATGACGCGGGTGGCGGCCTCCGTGCTGTTGAAGATTGCGGGCAGGGAGCCGAACAGCTTGCCCTTGAGTTTGTTGATCTCGGCGCGCGTGAGCTCATCGTCGCGGTTCGCGTTCTTTTCGAACACGAGGTTGCTGACGAAGGCACTGAGCTCATGGGCCAGACCGGTGAAATCGCCGTCGGACATGTTGACCTTGGTGACGACTGGTAGTGATTTTGGTTTGGAGGACATGGTGATGGTTTGACGCCTGCACACGCAAACCTCACCCCTTAAGCAGGGGGTGTGGGGAACGGCAGTCCCACTTGTCACGCGGTTGTAAGGGTAGGCTGCCGTCATCACTTCAGATCCTGAAATGTTCAGGAGTGGTTGCGTTCCACTGGACGTGGCACGCTGTTGCTGACCACTGCACGTGATCTGACCACTGCACGCGGTCAAAGCCTGAAATTTTCAGGAGTGGTTGCGCCCCACTGGACGTGGTATGCGCTGCTGGCCACTGCACGAGGCCGGCATGGGGGAAGGAAGGCTGTTCTGACCACTGCACGCGATCTGACCACTGCACGCGGTCGAAGCCTGAAATCTTCAGGAGTGGTTGCGCCCCACTGGACGTGGTATGCGCTGCGGGCCACTGCACGAGGCCGGCATGGGAGGAGGAAGGCTGTTCTGACCACTGCACGCGATCTGACCACTGCACGCGGTCGTAGCCTGAAATCTTCAGGAGTGGTTGCGCTCCACTGCACGTGGTATGCGCTGCTGGCCACTGCACGAGGCCGGCATGGGAAGAGGAAGGCTGTTCTGACCACTGCACGCGATCTGACCACTGCACGCGGTCGTAGCCTGAAATCTTCAGGAGTGGTTGCGCTCCACTGCACGTGGTATGCGCTGCTGGCCACTGCACGAGGCCGGCATGGGAGGAGGAAGGCTGTTCTGTGAGGCACTGCGCGCACGGCTCTGCTGATGCTGCGCGTCGCTGCTGCCACAGGGGTGTCAAAAGTCCTGAATGGCCCAAGTCACGGGGTGAAGGGCGAAGTGCTCCGAAATGAGCGTCTGGCGGAGTCGCGGGGGCCGTCGGCAGAGTGGGCACGAGCTATTGTGTGTCAGCCACGTGGACAGGCAGCGCGAGTGGCAAATGCGCCGTCCCTTCAAGCAGGGACACCGCAGGACGTGAGACGCGCAGCGCTGCCACGTGGGGACGGGGGCCAAGCATATGACGCAAGTGCTCAAGCAGGGCGCGGGGGTGCGCCGGCAGCGTGTGCGCCGAAACAGCTCGTCGACGCGGCGCTGGTGGGTCATGCCACTTCTGACGTGGCGCGCGATGTGAACTCCCAGCGGGAACGTCAGAGCTGCCCCGTGCCAGTGACGGGGTGGGATTCTGCAGAAACTCAGAGAGGTGTTTCAAAATCAATGGAAAGTGAAAGGTTCAGGAAACAGGGCAAAATTGTGAAAAAGGCCTCATTCTGGGAGTTTCGAAAGTGCACGGGACTGGTGAGCATCCCCAAAGGTCCTGACAGGCAACCTGACGAAAAGGTGCCGGGTCAGAGTGGAGTCCGAAAGGGGAAGGCGAAAAAGGGGCAACTCCAGCTCGAGAACCACGCAACGACGGCCAAACGGGCTGCTGGGCCCGATTCCAAAAGGGATACCAAGGTCCAGCAGCCAGCAGATACCAAATTCACAACTCGCTCGGGCCGGCTGAAAAGGTTGAATTCAGCCCCCTGCGTTGGGCCAACCAGCCCGAGTGGGGATGCCCAAAGAAGGTAGCGGCAGTCGGCGCTGGATTCACGGGGTCGGCTCAGGCCACAACAGCGAACGAACACAGTTGGGTAAAGTTTGGGAATTCATGGTGCCCAAGCAGCGAAAGAGTGTGGTGAATCCATTCTGCGTTCATACGGCCGGAGCGCGCGTGAATGCACACTTGAAAACGGTCACAGCGGGGTCCGGGCAGAGGAGCCGTTGACTCTCGGGAGTTTGAAAAGTCGTCAGGAGTGTTGAGCGGTGACGTCGTCTGAAGCGGCCGAGCTTGGCCGAGCGTGCTGAATTTCCAAGTTTGTGCTGAATTCGAGTTTTTGAAACGGAAAGCCGCTGGCCGTCTCGGCGTCGCCGTGCACCTACTCAACACTCTTAGGGTGGGAATTCACGGGAGTGCGAACTATCGCGCCTCACCTGAGAATTCCCTTGGGAGCTTGGTAAAGAAAAGTAGTCGTAAACGACGAAGACGATGTCTTCGTACGAACACGTAGAAGGCAGCAGCAGCGGCGTTAGTGAGTGAAGCTAAAGCTGAGCTGCGGCACGCACACATACCGCAAACGCACGCACACAAGCATGAATTCAGGGTACACTTTTTGCGCGCCTGTTTATTGTCGTGCGGTGAATTCAGAGGTGCTCCAGACTCCTTAGGTGCATATCGGGTCCCTGCACGACTGTCCGTTCCTTGCAAGAAAACACGGAAAGCGTTCACTTAGCACACGGCGTCTCGGGCTTACCTCAACTGCGCGGAGCGGCGGCCTTTAGCGTTGCGGATTCGCCTTCCGTTATGCGAGTGTGGATCTACGCCTAACCGGTGTGGTCGCGCGAGCGGGGTTGCGAGTTCGGGGGCACTGAATTCAGGCTATGCGCTACGTGAGGAGCGCGTATCAGACAAACTGTCCCTGACTGATTCAAACAGGCGCTTAGTGCGTGGGGATTTGCAGAGTCGCTGTAAATTCAGCGAGGAAATATATATATTCGATACAAATTTACGCAAGGCCAAGATGATTTTGAAAGGTTCAGTGTTATCTGCAGAATGTTTTGAAATCGTCTCTATTCTCTTTAAAAGCTCTTTTCCTACAGCTGCAGCTAGGCGTTTTGTGTCTTCTCGGTTCGCGATGTTTCGCCTTCTCCAATCAGCGGTCTGCTTCCTCATTTGAACTGTCGCCAAATGCTACATCCCGTTGGTGACTCTTGAGATACTACATTCTGACGATGGCTGCTGTTGTGACGTGGTGTCACATGTGGTGCGTCCATGTCGAGTTGCCGTGAACATCCGCGCTTGGGGCGCAGCGCAGTGCTTCGCGTTTGCACCCGTCGGTGTTGCAGGTGCCAGCGGTGATTCGGTGCGGCGAGCCGGAGACTTCGTCCACGTGGCGCGGATGAGGCGCTGTGGTGCCTGTGATGTTCCTTGATCTTCACGAGGCCGTAGGTGGGCTCAGCCTGGCCCGGCGGATGCCGCGCCACGCCCGGCGGACTGTTGCCCCGGTCGTGCGAGCAGGAGCAGTTCAGAGAGAAAGCATTTTGTAGAACAGGAAATGGGTCAGGGCGAATGTAGTTCGAGTTTGGCGTTGGTGTCGTACGTGGTGACGTGGTTGTCGTGCTGCTGAATAACTGACTGGGGTGTTTTGGGTAGATGTAACGGCTGATACGCCATGGGTGGCGCCCGTGGCTGCTGTGCGATGGTGCTGTTGTCGTGACGCGTCGTACTGTACCGCGTTGGCGTGTTTTGGGTATAACTAAGATGCGTGACAAGCGTCATTGGGCAAATAACTGATTATGAGGAAGGGGTCGTCTGGGGGGCGCCGTACTGATCGCGGGTTTCACGGAGTTTCGACTCGCGAGAGGGGATGTGCCTGTGAGGTTTGCTCCTGTAAGGGTGGCGGTCAGGAAGGCTCGCCCTTGGACGTAGGTGCTGGCATCTGCTTTCCTGGTGGTTTGCTGAAGCAAGATTTACATTGGGCTGACGTGGATTGCTGGTGGTATCTGAGCGTGAAATTGGGGCGGTGGTGTGGCTGGTATAAAACCACGGTGGTATCCTCGAGCGTGAAATTGGGGCGGTGGTGTGGTCGGGTATAATGTGTCATGGTATCTCGAAAGGTAAAACAGCGGTGGTGTGGTCGGGTATAAATGCCGGTGGTATCCGAAAGGTGAAATTGGGGCGGTGGTGTGGCCGGTATAAATGCCGGTGGTATCCGAGCGTGAAATGGGCGGTGGTACTGTAAAAGGCCAGGATTCGAGCGTGAAATTGGGGCGGTGGTGTGGCCGGTATAAATGTCAGGTGGTATCCGAGCGTGGACGTGAATGACCGTCCGAGAGGTGGCAGGAAGTGGCGAAGCCGAGGGCGCAAGGGGGGAAGGCCTTTGTCGGGGCTGGGCAGGGCCCCCCATTGGCCCCAGGGTTGGGCGTGTCTATAGTTGTGACAAGGACACCTCAAGTGTGCAGTGCAGCAAAAGAGATATATTGTATATTGTGTGTACAACAGGTTCGCGGATCGCGCATACATACGGGCGACAGCGATCGCACATATAAGACATATATCGTATAACTACACTCGCTGCAGAATCAACAGCGGAAGGAGTGCGCGAGGAATCACCGTCGCGAACGCATTCGCTCGCATAATCACCGTCAGAGTATAACGGCGACAAGGTGTGCTTACAACATACAGATCGCACACATACGCTGTTATCATTCGCAAAGTTGTACGATATGCGACATACAGACGCGCGAATAATCAAATCGTCATCAGTGTATGATCTGTACGCGAAATGGCATTCGTACCATATGCCACACATACCTGCGACAAAGATATTTACCATTCGCAGCGCATATATCAGCGACTGTGATAAATCGCTACTCGCACTAATTGTTCAGTGCAGTGTACGCATCAAAATCTCGTCATTTCAAATGGTTGCAAAAATCACTCGTCTACGCGCATTATGATTTAGCTTGTCAGGATATACGCACACCTGCTAGATTCATCATGCTCAGATGACGCGCGATGATGGTATATATATATATGCAGCATGCTATTCAATATCTGTGATGCTCGCACATAAGAGATGATGTTGTTCAGTTACTGACAATTTTACATACAAAGTGTGCAATCGTATGTGTGTGTACCATATGCTGTGTGTGTAACCATATCACACTGAACGGCATGAGATCGGCCAACAAAAGCCAGCCCATCATCATCCCAGTGGATGTGAAAAGCAAATCAAGAGCAGGGCGGGGCCGTGACAAGATACAACAAACTCATACATATTCCCAACCCAGATGCAAGGCAGCATGGAAGGATGATACGATGTGACCGATCATCGCCCAACAATTGTTGGTCTCTGGGTAACGGAGTAAGCGGACCCTGCTGGCATGCCCCCCAGTGGCTCCCGGTCGATGGATGGGTAACCATATCACACACACACACACACACATATAATATGACATCAGATAAATATGGATGCTGTACAATCATATTTGTGTGTACCATATGTTGTGTGTGTAGCCATATCACACACACACACACACACATGCATGCATGCAGCAGTATTCAGTATATACCAAGTGCATGCAGCAATACCATGCATCACTATACCGTGCAGCTATACCATGCAGCTTGATTCCACCATGGTATACATTGACATATGCACACATGTATGCAGCCAACTTGATCACGATAACAGTTGGCATGCATAGTCATATATAACAGTGCATCAGATGTTGCAATAAATATCACATAGCGCATACCTGCTGTGCAAGATTAAACTATAAACGAACCCACTTGGTATAAGGTGCCGATCATGATAATAGCTATACAATAATTAGCTCAGTATTCCCTGACGTAGGATTTGGGATGGGATACTGTTCTACTGTTGATCAATGAAAGGAATGTTCACCAGAGCCACGTGTGAAATATACAAAGCGACTCGTCATTGCCGATGAGATATGCAGGATTACATACACTAACCAAGTTGATATATATCATGTTAGCTACATGCTGTTAGTGGTATACAGATCATCTTATGTGATAAATCAATTTGGTATAGTGTACTAAATCAGCAAGTACCTATACATAAGTGTGTGTGTAGCACATATCACACACACACACACACATACATAGTGTACTAAATCAGAAAGTACCTATACAGTGACTTATGTATTGTTGTAATCACTGACATCATTATGTATAATGGCATTACACTGACTCCTAAGTGTAATGATCAAGTCACTGATATCATTATGTACGTTGACATTACACTGACTCCTAAGTGTAATGATCAAGTATTATATCAACATATGATACATAGATACCATCCAACAAACACATGTGCGTGTTGGATGTCAAGCGATGGCGATAGATATGGGACAGGATCAAACAACCTGCTGAAGGGCTGGATGGAGATATCTCCAGACCCGAAGGCAGTATACAGTGCTCAAATAACAGTTGGTCACTGTTGAGCACTGCCCATGCATCCCACACTATCGCTGGAGCAACACCAACTTCTACATTGTATTCTGACAATTGATACAGTATTGATCAGTTCAAATGCATGTAACTCTCTCAGATCAGTAATCATATTGACATGTGATAGAGGTTGTTATAGACAACACACACACACACATGTGTGTGTGTGTGTGACACTGCTTTGATTCATTTATCAAGCTTTGTCCTGATCTACTTGGAATCTGAAGATATCACTTGATATTCTTTCAGTGCACCGCCATATGCCCAAGTAGATGATAGGTTACTGATAAGTTATCACTTAAGTGACTGCACTTAAAGTTGATACACCTATATATATATCATTGGGGTTTGGTCCACTTTCCATGGGTTTCAATCAGCAAAATCCCACATGTTGACCATCACATATCTTCACGAAAATGCCATGAAAAATATCATGTGTAAAAGTGAGATATGTTACATGAGTTTTGTAAGTTGCACATTACACACACATCACGGGGAAGCTGAAATCCCCCCCCCCCACTGTATGGGGGTCCAGCTCCTCCTAGCATCACCCCTTGCTGCGTGTGTCACTGGTCGTGTGTCACCGTATGACACTCACCTGCTAGAAAACTCACTCCCGTAATTCTTCTATCAGTTTTGTATCACCGGTTTCCCCAGCCACTGCTTTCCGAGTCCCTGTTTCAGTGATACTGTTATATATCTTTACCAATATATATATACACATTTTCACCTGTTCTATCAGGTTATCGGTCCCACTTCACGTGGGTGGTGATTCCGGTTGGTTCGGCTCGCTTCGGTTCATCCGATTCTAAAAACTGTCAACACCGTTTTATTTACCGTCAACATCGCAGATTAATTCAACTGCGAACCGTACCAGCGGCATTTTTTCCGTCTCCGTTCCCCTTGCCGCTTCCGTTTACCGTGGTTTACCCTACCGATTGTGACTGGGAATCCGCGCACCGTTTCCGTCAACTTTGAGCATTCTGGATTATTTTTTACCAAACATGTCTCAACAGCGCCAAATCGGGCTCGCTGAGGCCCTCCGTTCAGCAAGGCGGGCTAGTGCCACGCCATCACCGTCACCCGTGGACTCCGGCGGTGCTACGCCGGGTCCGACACGTCCGAGAAGAATTGTGTCGACCACTTCTTTGCGTTCACGTCCATCGTCACTGCGGCCGTCTCCACTGCCGTCCGAATTCTTCAACGACCCGTCAGTCCTTGTCTCCACCCCGGTGGAGGAAGGCCGGGAAGAAGAGTATTTGGAGCAACTATCGTACGCCTTCACGTACTCCGCCGACATCATCGCGGTTTTGCGGTCTGGAGGCTACAACCCTAAGCATGGCTATACCCTCGACACCGAGACTGCTGACACCGACTTCAACGCCTTGATTGCGGCCTTTCGACACGTTCTGTACCCCGTGTCCTTCCCCGAATTCTCCAAACTTCTGGACCTTGAGCACGACTACGATTACTACCACGTGGTGCTCAACGAGATCATTT
The DNA here is from genome assembly GCA_001247695.2 of Cymbomonas tetramitiformis. Classification (NCBI taxonomy): domain Eukaryota; kingdom Viridiplantae; phylum Chlorophyta; class Pyramimonadophyceae; order Pyramimonadales; family Pyramimonadaceae; genus Cymbomonas; species Cymbomonas tetramitiformis. The sequence continues at coordinate 1,570 of LGRX02026606.1, read as the reverse complement.
TCACCGTCCTCCCCATCGTTCTTCGTGGTACGGCTCTGGCGCTATACACAGAGGCGGCTCGTTCCCACCCTGGGGACGGCCGTTACATCTTACAGCGCCTCCGCTACGAGGTCGAGGGGGTCCCCGATTCCGACTCCGACCGTTTTTGGGTTAAAATGCGCTCAATCATCATCAACGAGCCCGACGACCCATCGCCGCAGCTTACGGCTATCCGTACTCTTGGTGACAAGCACGCCAGGATCAACCCCGACTACAGCGAGGCCAAGCGGGTAAAGGACTTTTGGCACATCCTCACCAGCTCGGCCAAGCAATCTCCGTACGTCACCCCCTTGTACGTCAACGTCATCCGCGATTTACGAGGTGGTACACCTTTCTCATTCTCCACGCTCTGCCTGCGGATCCGCATGGTATGGCGCGAGGAGCTCGACTTCGCCACCCCTGTGAAGGACACCGGCTACACCGTGCCTTCTGGTGGTGGTGGTGATGGGCGTGAGAAGAAACCGTCCCTCAACTCCGTCTCCTTTGACCGTAAGCCCGCCTACACCACCAAGCCCGTCGGTGAGTGGAAGGCGGAACCCGTTGGCGCCATGGTGAGGCGCTGGGTAGGTGTCGGGTACCCCTGCATTCTTTGCTTCCGCATGTGGGGTGTCACCGATGCACACCCTGACACCCGTGGATGCTGCCCTTACATGTGTAAGGAGGCATTTGGCAGTGGGCGCGCGCCCGACACCGCGCTCCCCGCTGGGAAGCGGCCCCCGCCCCCAGACTTCGCTGCTGCCATCGCGGCATTCCAGGCGACGGATTGCCCTGCCGACGGCCCTCCGGTGGTGCCAGCCCCCCAGTCTGACACCCCGGCGGACGTGGCAATCATGACGTTCGTTGCCCCCGTGATCGACCCGTCACCACAGCTCGCTCCGTTATCCGCATCTACGGCTGGCGAGCCGGTGGTGCCGCCACCGCTTACTCAGCCGGCTCTGCACTTGGCATGCTCTGACCCCGACGAGGTACCCGAGGACCCCGATGACGACGCCGCCCTTCGTGGCTTCACTGAGGAGGAAGACTTCGATTGGCCGGCTTTCCGAGAGACTCCGTGGATTCCGTCGATCGTCACCAGCGCCAACACCAAAAAGACCGTAGAGCGGGACTAGCCCGCCTAGCCTGTTTGTATGTCTCTTAGATGCCTAGGCAGCGCCCATGCACGGATGTGCTTCTAGCTGGGTTGGAAAAGGCCCCCTCGGCCTGGACACTAAATTGACATTGGGTTAGGGATTAGGGTTTACCCTGCTCTTGCATGGCCACTCACACCTTCGGGGTGAGGTGGTGTCACGGGGAAGCTGAAATCCCCCCCCACTGTATGGGGGTCCAGCTTCTCCTAGTATCACCCCTTGTTGCGTGTGTCACTGGTCGTGTGTCACCGTATGACACTCACCTGCTAGAAAGCTCTCTCCCGTAATCCTTCTATCAGTTTTGTATCACCGGTTTCCCCAGCCACTGCTTTCTGAGTCCCTGTTTCAGTGACACTGTTATATATCTTTACCAATATATATACACATTTTCACTTGTTCTATCA